>JAODPA010065280.1:0-34261 GCA_025585075.1 Nepenthes mirabilis | reverse complement strand
AAAACAGGATTAAATTGATAATGGCAAGAAAATAGAAATAATCCATTATCACAAGAAAATTGAAAGTTTGACCAATGGCAATGACCATTTATTCTGTGAAAACAATGCCTGATCAAATGAATTTGAACAATTCGTTTAAACAATAAAACTGATTACACCTGTCCTATTTATAACCCAAAGCCTTGGAAAAAGAAAGAAAAATAATAAAGGAAATTAATCAAACCCATGAAACTCTATATTATATCCAAAACAAAGCCATACCAAAAATTTGTAAAAATCATAAAACAATAAAGGGTGATATAGTGTGCAACTCCTTTATCATGGGGCTTGGTGTAACGCCACCTCTGGGCAACATTGTGACATATGCATAATTAACCATGCACTTACATAGAAGAGAGTGTTTCTGTGGTTAAACCCATGATCTCTATGTTACAATTAAGCAACTTTATTATTATTCTATGGCTCACCCTGTAGACATTCTGCTTAAATAAATCTGAAAATGAACAAAATATTCAAAAAAGTCATGAAATCTAAAATAATCTAATCTATAGTAACATGCTAGGAATATGCCATTAATTCCAAATTCCGATGATGCACATTTCCCTGTCATTCTTCCACTCTTGGGGAAAAATTAGTCATTGAGAAAAAGAGAATTAGTAAACTGAGCGAAGTGGCTGTTGAAGAAAACTATCATTAATCTTGTTCAGCTCCACGGGAAAGAACGAAGAATTCTTTTTTACTTCTATGGGTTAAAACTAAAGAATTCACCAATATGAGAGAACTCAATCTTCTTGAATAACATTCTCAAACTCAATAACTTCTTGAACGTCAACCTTGTTTTGACTCCCTAGTTCTTCTATTTTAGGTTGCTTAAATTCCTCTTTCACTTCCATAGAGGGTTTGACTACTACTTACTCTTGAACATTTTATATTTTTCATATGCTCTGAAACTCCTCAAATGCATATTTTAGGGTTAATCTACAGTCTTTCAACAACATGGCAGATGAACAGCCTTCTGATTTTGACTCTTACATGGCTTCACTTGATTCTGTCAATTTAGATTCTGTTCTGCTGAATAATAAGAAAGCCTAATTCCGTGAATTCTAGGTCCTTTGTACGATCATCACATACACCTAAAAGGAGTCAAATTAGCAATCTGGTTCATCAAAAACCACACTAATTATTTTCAGGAGATCCAAGTCCGTTATCTGGTACGTCTATGGCTTTATTCCTATTGCAGCCTTCAAGTCGTGGGACCATGTCAAATGATCCCTGAAGGGTTGTTCTGGAACTTGCTTTTAAAATCCATGGGTAGAAGAATTAGATTTGATCAGATAGTTGGCTGGTTTAGGAATAGGGGACCCCTTCAGGACTGAAATTTTTTTGAAAAGTGAATGAGTTTAGCTTAGAAGTGTGCAGCAAAGGGTACTTTAATACTTCTTATCCTTTTAAAGAGGGAACAAGCCTGCTTGTTATCGAGCATCAGAAAGAACTCAAATCACTTCTGCTGTTTCAAAGTGAGGGAACAGGCAGGGCTGAGCCGCAAAAAAACTTTGTGAAGGAGAATGGGTGCTCTCGGAAGGCCTTGAAGAAAACTCAATGAACAGTATTGGAGCTTGATGCTTAAGAATGTTCTAGCTTGTGATGTGATCATCGTATTCCCGACATTTGGATGCTGAAAAGATGTCCTTGTAAGTAGGATATTAATGATTTTCCAATCTTGCTAGAGAATGCTGTTTTAGTGGTATATGGATCTTAAACATATACGAGGCTTTACATTTTAGAAAGTTACCATGTTATTTTAGTTAAAGGGTGCTTATGTAAGAAGTTTGAAAAGAAAAGTTCAGGTTGTGTGTCTTTTCTTCTTACAACTTGTTTTAGTGAAGTGTGTGGATGCTAATAATGCCTTTATGTTGTGGTAGTCCCTTTGCAATTCATTTCAATTGAGAAATTAGTTAATGAGTTGAAATAGAATACTGGTTTATGACATATTTTGCATGTCCACTGTATGATGAAATGTTGCTACTTGCTAGACTTTGGTAGCTGGGTGAAGCTCATCTAATTTAGGTTCCAATGTGTGGCTCTTGTAATCGTCAGTGAAGCAGTCTACCCTTTGTGTTGAGCCTGCCTATTGAATGGGTTGTGATAGAGAGTCCTGGTTGATGTATCTATAATTTGCCTCATGAGAAAGTTTCTCCTTCCCACGCAAAGCATCCATGAAGAGAAAGATTCCCTGAAAATACAGGCTGGCATCCTTCGAGAGAAAGGGACTTTCCTTTGGGGGGCTGATGATACTCCGTTGGGCGGAAGTCAGGGAGAAGCTCTTAAATATTCCAAATTAGTGTGGAAACACTCTTGGAAAGAAGAGAGTTGGCGTGCAAGGTTTGAGTCACCTTCCAAATTCAAGGAACTCCTTATGTTCTGAACATAAAGCAAGCTCCCAAAGTCAGAAAGCCCATATACACCATTGATGGTCCTGTTACGAAACATGCTGTTTGGGTTTCAGATATGAGATATCATTGGTGTTTGACGTCTGCCATACTTGTTCAGTTTTACAATAAATTAAGAAGTTCAGCCTTTGAATGTGTAGAGCTTCCCCCCTTCTCAGATGAAGTGAAGCTTTCCTTTTGAGGTGGCTAGTGCATCAATCAAAATGCTCTGACAAACTGGTAAAAATCTTCCACCACCCCTCGCAGCTAAACGTCTCAAGCAGGCATGAAAGGTCTGTCAACTTTACACACCATTATAACACCCATTTATTCTGAACGAAAAAAGCAAGCTTCCAAAGTTGAAAAGGTCCATATACACCATTTATGGTCCATTTATAAAACACGCTGTTCAGGTTCTAGATTTCTAAACAAAGCTACTCCTTTGAGGAAGTCAGTCAACACTAATGACTTTTTGTACCTATCATAGATTTAACCTGCCTTGTGTGTACCTTTTGTATCAATGATGGTACAGTTGATGCTGCCTGACTCGGATGCCACAACATTCTGTTGAATATGTGTCTTCTCTATTTTGGTGCATTACACACAACGTCAAACTTCTGTTTATCTAGAAGTTATGGATGAGCAGCTTCAATTTATGTGATTTATTGCGCTCACGTCCCAAAAGATATTTTGATCTCTAGTAGAAAGACATTGGGAATTCAGGCACTACCATTTACTTTCCCCCTTTCTTATCCTATATCCAATTCACAAATTATTATGCACTAAAGCTTCTTCCTGATCTTCCCGGTTTCTTTAGAATTCCATTTCTACCAACCGGAGCAAGGCTAATGCAGAGAAGGGGAAGTAAGGGAGAGAAAGGAAAAAGAGAAAGGGAAAATGGGAGAAATAGAAATATATAAAATGTCTATTAAATATTGAGAAATAATTAGACTCCAACCAAACAGAGCCAAAAGCAAGGGGAGAACGCTCCATACAGCCGTCGTGGAGCCAAACGACGATAAAGAAACAACGAAGCAGAACAGTTCTCATTGGAAAGGAAGAGCGAGTCGAATCGGAGAGTGGAACACAGAGGGAGAAGCATGAAGGAGGAAGTCATAAGCTCCGGAGGTACAAACACCGTCGATCCGACTCCGGCTGCTAGGTGCGTTTCCATTTTCCACCAATTTCTGCTGTTCCGCTTCGTTTTATCTCGCCTTTTCTCTCTCTCATTCGATCTCCTTCCGCCGCTAGGGCCAGCTTAATTTGTTCGATTTTTTTGGAGAATTCAGTTCGCATTTTGGTTGATACGTGTGCAATATTGGTTGGCTGCGTGACATTTGTCGAATTCCTTCAAGGATTTTGTGAGACGTGGACCTGTGGTGTTTTCATGCATCATAGTATTTGAGCTGGTTTGGGGTTTATTTAGGACTTATTGAGATCCAATTTGGTTCGTAGGTAGCTTCTGATTATTGGGTGGATTTACTTGGCTGCTCTGATTTGCGTGTATTTAGGGTTTCGATACTACAAGTGCTTGTTTGGTGATTGTTGCGGGGTTATGTAGCTTGGATTAGTTTGTGTTGGATGATGGTTAGTGTGGTGGTAATTGTGGTTATGGTGGCTGACGAATAGGTGTTGTATCGTTGTGCTCGGGTGACGGAAAGAAAACATGTGTGATCACAAAACACGCAGATGACAGGGCAATCCATGGCCGCTACCGCTTGTTTTGATACCAATGATAGGGAACCAAGTCACAAATATTTCTATACTTGTATTTAATTCAAATAACTAAATGTCTAATGCGATTAAGAAACTGTTTAAAAAAATCTGGAGAAATGAAATCCAGAAATTGAACAAAAGTTATGACTTTGTTTTTTTTTTTGTAGTTAACAGTTAAGATACTTGAATGTTCTCCCCTTGGAAGGAAAATTCTTGGTTTTCAAGATAACTTAAGTGCAAGATTCAATGGCCCTCTAAGGTAAATCTTTCATCAATGGGCCTGGTCCGTGCCTTCTATATGGGGGCTTATAAATTGTAGGATGATATTCGTCAGTTAGTAAATTAATTATTTTACCATTTTAATTGTCGTATCTCCATACATCTGCAACTTAGTCCCCACATTATATCACTTCCTCCAGAAATATGTTGGATCCTGCAGTTCTGCGTTGCATGGTTAGTGCATCGCTTTTGAGCGACGACCTGTTTACCTGCACAGCATGTGGCTTGTTTGGGGAGCTACAACTAACATACATTATGGATATCATCTGACATCTGCCTAAGTCTTATACGTTGGGTGTTGTTTAAAAAATATATGTATATATATTTTTATATATGTTTTCAGTAAGTAANTAGTGACAAGTGTTATAACTTGTAAAAAGATCTTGTCTTTCTGGGCACCGATGAAGATGTCTTCCTGCAAAATTCTTTCACCTCCTCTAGAAATCCAAAAAATGTTCCAGCATAGTGCAGGCTAAAAAGTATGTATGAAAGCTGTCCATACACCATGTTCTGTGACTATTTTGAAGTGCTTGTTTGACATATTTAAGGTGGTTTATATTTCGTTTTGTGATCTAATTCATTTCTTATAACTATCACAGAGTGAATTCCTGTGTGAGATTCTGCAAAAAAGTGATAAAACCATATTAAAAGTAACTAATATGATAGCATGTAAACTAAAAGATGAAACTAATCTGAGAATTGAAAAGAAAATCTATCATTCCCTACAATTGCTCCTCCGATAGGCTTGTGGAAAAGTCCAGTTTAGACGGTGCTTCATCACACATCCTTCAATCCCCTGACATGCCAATATTGGCCTAGGAATAGGAATGGAGCTTGTTTAAGCTGCTTTTTTTATTGTTTCTTTATCTTCTTGATTTGCCCCAAGATGTCATCACATGCAGGTTTGAAAACTTTTACTCTGGTTGTTTCACAAGCATCAATCATAAATCTGAACATATGACAATGCTTTGTCTTCCATACATTGATCTTCATCTTTTGAACAGTTCTGCAGGGGCATCGTCTCCAGCTACTGCTGCAAATGTTGGTGGTGCGGACTGGTTAAGTCATGGGCCAGGTTCCAAATCAGGATCTCTATCTGGCGTTGGGATCAATCCTCTTTGGCCTTCTCTGAGCATAAGTGCAGGTGGTTCTGCTCTTGGATCATCACAGCCTTCATGCAGACCTTGGGAAAGAGGGGACTTACTTAGGCGTTTGGCTACATATAAGCCTGCAAATTGGTTTGGAAAACCAAAGGTTGGACCTTGAGATGAACTTGTCAACAATGTTTAAGAATTATGAATTGCAATCTGCAGAAGCCTTGCTAACAACAAAAATAAATATAACTTTACACAGTAACCTCATACCATGAACCTTCTTTTCACAGCTGCATGGACTAATGTAATTTTCTTATGACCACTGTTAAATTACCATGATTCATGAGCTGTGCCTTCTGTTTTCATGCACTATGGGATATGAGTTTGAAAAATAAGGGTCAAACAGATGAAATTTTCTGATAAAAAGTCCGTTCTATGTCTCACATCACATGTGATGGGACCATATATTAAAATATTAGCCAATATGTATTGGTCGGGATGTCGCGATACCAATTCTTATTACTTACCATAAAAATTACTAATATTTCCCGATTCTAGGAAATTGAGATACATATCGGCGACATATTGCATTATATTGGCTGAATTTTGCTTCTGAGAAGCTTAATTGGCATGTTTTGTTGTCTTTTTTTCAATGATAAAAGAGGATGTTAAGGTTAGTTTTGATAAAATATAAAATTTACTATAACTCTTCGAATGCCTAAATATATGATAAAAGGTGAAGTTTTAGCATACAATTTAGTTTTGATGTGATCATAACAAAGATTTTTACATCTGTAACTTATAATACCAATATTGCCAATATTGGTATGGACATGACTTGGTACTAATGCCGATATTTTAATCCATTAATTGGATTATTATTTCTATGTTTGTTGTCTGATCACTATTTGTTTGCCCATGGGCTTAAAGTTATATTCAACAGAGTATATTTTAAAGAAGTATTCAACAGAATATCTCTTTAATATTGTTTCCGTGTTTTTTGTTTGACTGCTTTTGTTTGCCTGTGGGCTTTAAAGTTGTGTTCAAGAGAATATCTTTAAGTTCGTTACAAAACTTTTAAGGAGAACGGAAAGGAAAACAAAGGAACATAGTAAAGAGGTTTTGCATAGAATAATAAAATCCTGGCATTCTTGTCACTACTAATTCTACTTCCCTCCCTGCTCTTATGGATTTTGCTCTTTTGAGCATATGCATTTTTGTAGGTGGCATCTGATGATTCCTATGGCTGATTCACTGTATTAGATTTATGACAAAAGCATATAGAACCGTGTTATTCCTCATGTGCATCTTTTAGGGCTGATCCATACAGTGCATATAGTGCAATTATAGCAAAAGCATTTATAACCTTGTTATTCCTTCTGTGCATCTTTTGCCAATAATTTTTCATTGCTTTGTTATGCTTCATATATCTGAATATTACTGTTTATGTCCTATCTAATTTTTCAATTTTTTCTAAAGTTACTGTATTGTTTCACTTTAGATTTGTGGGACCAACTGGGGTCTGACTCTGGTGTGGCCCATTTTTGCTCCTGTAGGCTGCCAGTTCATTGGCTTGTGCCCGCAGAGGCTGGGTGAATGTTGATGCTGATGAGATTGAGTGCGAGGCTTGTGGTGCAAAATTAGAATATAATCAAACCAGTTCCACCATTTCTACTGAAGGTGAATAGTGTAAATCAATTTTCTCTAAGCATTTCTCAATGTTCGATATTCATTGTTCATTGTTGTTTTCCTTATGGGTGAGTTGGTGTCTATATTTTAGTGGACTTAATACTTATCTTATTTTCAGATTAGTCTAATGTGTTTTTCTTGTTTTACTCGGACCTTAACATTGCTGGGTGGCTATGAATGATACTCATACCTGCCAATGGAACATTTTTAGCCTTATAGTAGTTTCATCTCACATTCGTCTGGCTCAATTATTATGATTGTACGACATGGAATTAAAGGATGGTCGATGCTGCTATGTATCAGCACTAAGTGGCAGTTTTGTAGAACACTGTGATTGCTATGGGGTGTTGGGCCATGTTGACCTCTGACTCATGGTGTATTGGCCATTACACCTTAGGTGATGGCCTTTTGTCATTCCATCCGTGTTGGTGCATGCATGCTTGCTTACCAGGCCATATTGGAAGCTGCTCAAGTTTGGACTTGAGTCAATGAGGAATAATTTTTAAGTAAACTTTAGCTCATCTTGAGTAGTATTGAAGGAAACATGAGAAAACAACATTTGGACTCACAAACAACTAGACTGGGGGTGAATAGGTGTTTGATGGTGGAAGTACAAAATAAAAATTGCAATTTAATGCATGTAAAGAAATTACATACCTAGATATTTAAATATAAATAATTACCATTCATGTACATATAACGTAAAGTAAAATATGAAAATAGAGAGATCACAATATTTTAACAATGAAGGAAAACTCTTGAATAACTCGTTCGTAAAGAAATCCTCCGGACTTTGTGTACCGACTAAAAAATCCATTATATAAAAAAAATCAACTTAAAAGTTGATGAATAAAGGAACAAAGTACTAAATGCTCTACCGAATTAACCTTAGAAATGTGACTATTTTAGTCTTCCTTAGATCTGTAAGCCTGCATCTGTCTAGACACCTTTTGGTCTCTTCGATTGGATCTCTAGTTGATATAACTCCTCCTGCCAAAACAAGTATTAAATCTATGCACGAGTCATACATCAGAACTCAATATGTAGGCTAACAAAGGAAAGGTATAGAATCATAACAAGTGAGAGATTGTAAGACAACAAGGCTCTCATCTCAAATAAGGAAGAAGGATTTCTCAAGAAGTAGATGGCTCCCTCTAATCTCACAATTGCACATCAGTTCACTCAAAGAAGGCTCACAAGTTCCACAGTTCATGTCACTATCTTCCTTTTTCATCTCTCAACAAAAGGATGTTTGGTTATTTAAAAATTTGATGGAAACCTCTGGTCAAAGTAGTTGAGTGAAGTAGGTAGTGGGTAAACAGTGTATTTTCGCTTGAACTTAAATTGTGCAAACCTCACTCGAAGTAGGTACTAAGCAGTTGGCATAAACTTCTGTCGCGTGAACCACCTGTAATTTGAATCTGGGACTCCATAGCTTGAACCACTATCTCACGGACCACTTGTGCTTCATCCTTGGACACGCGTAGCATGAGCGCTTATCTTGTGGACATCTTACGGGTTTGGTACATAACCTTGAGAGCTTGTAGGCTCGTGCTGAGCAACATTTGAACACAAGTTGAACTGCTCGACAACTTCTTGCTCAAGAATAATGTTGTTTGAAGGTTGCTTGAAAACCCCATTGACTAGCCTTCAAGTGAGCTAATGTTCATGTGAAAACTCATCCCTTCAATTTAATTAAATACAATCCAAAAATTTATACCGACACACAAGACATAATAATACTTAAATGATAGACTCAAAAATACAATGGATGTCACGAAATTTACCAACACTAATGGTAGACTTAACAATTTATCCCTTTAGTAATTTCCATGACAAAACAAAATACAATAGGTGCATAAAAAATGGACTCTGATAACTACCTAATCAACAATACTAGAACCCCTCAACTTTGATTCATAGTTGAAAATATTTATTCCGCACAAATAACAAGCTAAGCACAACCTTGTGAGGCATATAGTAATAAAAAATACATGTAAAACAAATAAAATAATATAAATGATAAAGAAAAGATTGGTATAAAATAAAACGTGAAATCCAATATAAATCTCCCCATTTAAACGTGTAAACTTCGCCTAGGAAAATAACTTCTCAAAATGTTGTTTAGACCCACAAACAATTAGAGGGAAGTGAATAGTGTTTGTTGAAGTACAAGATAATAATTTGCAACTTCAATTCATGTAAATAAATTATATATCGAGATTATTAAATAAATTATCACCATTCACATGCATATAACGTAAAGTAAAATACGAAATAATAGATAATACAATATTTTGGCGACAAAGGGAAACTATTGAACAACTTATTCACAGAGAAACTCGTTGGGCTTTGAGTTGGCAATTGAAAATCTACTATAAGAGAGGAGTCAACTTACAAACCGACGAACAGCCACGCTAGACCCGCTAGCGGATTAACTTGGGACACATGGCTATCTAATGCCATCCTTAGATTTGTAGACTCACAACTACCTATGCACTTTCTATTCCGAGTGGATTTCCGGTTGATCGAATTCCTCTAGCCAAAACATGCCTTAAATCTATGCACGAGCCACACACTGGAACTTTATAGTTTGTAGGCTAATAAAGGTTAGATTCAAAATTAGAACAAGTGAAAGATCTCAAGGCAACAAGTCCCTCACCTCAAACAAGGAAGAAGGTATCTCTCAAGAAATAGACGGTTCTTTCAAATCTCAAAGTTGCACGCCAGATCGCTTAAAGAAGGCTGATGCAAATTTCACAGCTCCATTCACTATCTTCCTCTTTCATCTCTCGATGGAAGGATGTTTGGTTGTTTACAATTGTGGTGGAGACCTACGATCAAAGTAGTTGAATGAAGTGGGTAGTGGGCAAAAACTGTATTTTCATTCAAACTGAAACTGCGTGAACCTTGCGAAGCAGACATTGAGCAGTTGGCTTAAGCTTCTAACGTGTGAACCACTTGCTGCTAGAATCTGGAACTCCATAACTTGAGCTAGTGTCTCGTGGACCACTTGCGGTTCGTCTCTGCATACGGGTAGCATAAGTGCCTATCCTCCGAACATATTTCGGGTTTGGTACATAGCCTTGAGAGCTTCTGGACACATGTTGAACAAACATTGAACATGAGTTGAATTGTTCTATAGTCTCACTTGGGCATAATGTTGCGAGAACCCAGTAAACACCCTTCACACAAGCCAATATTTGGGAGAAAATTCATCCATTCACTATAACCAAATACAATCCTAAAACTTATACCTATACACAAGACATAATAATGCTAAAATGATAGACTCAAAGGTACAATTCAATGTCATGAAATTTGTCAACACTAAAGACATTCTTGACAAAACACATACATAGTGTCTAAGATGTTTTAAAGCTAATCAAAGTTGATTATGCATTTATTAGCACAAGCAGTTTACTAGTGTAAAAATTATTCCACCATCCTGATGACCACAATGAAGGCCTGTTTCTGTTACATTGCAACCAGAGACAGAACCACTCCGAGGTTTAATTCCATGCTGTGTGGCCTGTTCTCCATGGAAAAGAAGTGGTTGTGTAGAATGAATTATTGGGCTGAAGATCTCTGCCTTCTTCTTTTTTGCACAGACTAGTTGGCTGCACACTTGTGGGCCCAACACTTACTTTGTGTATAAAAGTCCATTTGGGTAATGAAACTTCCAAAGTTGTGTAAAAGTCTTTTTAGGTAATGAAATTTACAGTAATAGTGATTAAAACTTTATAATGTATAATGTCGATGTTAGTTGTAAATAAACATGTCAAGTGTACTCTGCATATTCTGGATAAACATCATGCTTATAATTTGACAGCATTATGAAGCATATTACTTCAGTTGGTAAAATATAAAATTGTGAAAATGAAGTTAAAAAATATAAATTTATCTGATTATGATCCTGTTACTGAATGACACATGGGGTGATCAACACTTTCAAATGTTAATTATATGGCAACAAAAAAGTTAGATATACTGCTTCCAAATAAAAGTTGTAGCATAGCATCCCTTACAAATGTTACTCTTTGTTCTTCCATGTCATCCATTTCAAATATTAATCTTAACCTGAAATCAGTGGGCAAGTCTCCTCCACAGTATATTTAAAATCAGAAACCTGAGTCTATAAATTGTGAATTCTTTCAATCAGAATTCAGAACTATGCTGGTGTTGAAGTGTGATAAGGCAATCAGCCAAATTGTTAGCTTTATATGCAGCATAATGAATTGATATCCTAAAACCAAAGATCATTTACCGCCTCCTCCCCTCCGAAAACAACACAAAAGAAGAGAACAAAGACAAGCGTTACAGTTACAGACTTCAAAGAACTAACAAAGATCAACCAATCACTCTTGTCAATGGGAGTGGTCAATCCTCATACCTTCTTGGGATCATCCTCATGAGGGATAGCTACTTCAGTGACACCTTCCAAAGTTCTTGTTGCAGCATGAGAAGAAGTCATATTTATGCTTCAGCTTTCAAGTGTGTCAAAACCACCTTCTATGTCATAATGCCAAAAGTCAACTGAACCATTGGCTTGGCCAACAAGACAATAACTGCTTTCAACACTAAACTAAGATTATGATGCAAGCCCTGACCACAATAGGAAAACAAAGTCATTAGGAATAAAGCTGGGTAAACTCTTGACATTTTGGATCAAAAAACCAGCCTCCTCCCATGCAGGAAGCCATCATCACATTCTGTTGTTCCTTTTCAAGCCCTCGTGTGCAGCCGCTTTGTCTACTTCAACCTGCTTTTGCCCTGCGTTAGCATTCAGCTTGTATTGTAGCAACATATTTCAGGCATCAAATATCATAAGCATCAACCTGCACAAAGCATTATGGAAGGGTCTTTTTCATCAAAACAGCTGCTTTGCATTAAAGATAACTGACTTAACAAGGGATATTTAGCAGTTTACTGGATGACATTCCTTGGCATATCTATTGGCCTCCAAACAATGAGATTAGATATAAAATGTGAAGACACAATATAAACAATCTGATCCAGTGCTGAAACAAACCAATTATTTTCGGAAAGCTAAGGAACAAATAAATATGCTCTAACCCTTCTGCTTACTTGAAGACTAGCCAACATAAATTAGCCTTTCTTGGAACTTTGAGAAAGATACTTCAGTAACGTAGAAAGAAGTCATTGCCTTTCCATTTTCTTGTATATATGTCATGACCCGGAACCTAACATATACATAAATCATAATTCGTCTATAATGACTCTGCACTAATGAATCTTTAATCAATAAACAAGACAATTAAACGTCACGTGGCTCTGCAAGGACCATTAATCTCTAATTCAAAGATAAACGACCATGTTTCTGCTGTGCCACTCTAATACAATAATGCACAAGATTTGGCACAGGATCATCAATAATCAAATCCTTGATCATTGCCCTGCTGATGTTCAAAAGATAACCAGGTCAAATAAATTATCATCATGAGCTGGCTGAGCAACCTTGATATCACAAGTTTCCCAATGTATATCATGGATCACCAAACTATAACCACCATGTGAATATACACCGCCATATACATTATAAATGTCAACTAATTACCAATAAAACAAATATACAAAACTCTCGAAAACAGACTAACAAAGGTCCTCAAATAGTCCTTTATCAACAATCATTTCCCATCATTGCACTTGCCAGTAAATCTAAAATGGAGAGAACACAAGGGTGAGCCAAATGCTTAGCAAACATATCCATGACCAATATAACAAATACCAATGGCCTTGAAAAACAAGAAAGCTCAAAATGCAGCACAGTGAGGGCCACAAACGTGAAGAATGAATCAAATGCGAAATGCAATTTACAATATCATAACCCAAAGGAAAGAAGCACAATACAAAGACCATCAAGCAAACTCTTGAATGTTTGAGCCATTGGCTAAGGATATTTCCTATTGGCAGGGTCAAAATGGATGGTCACTATATATATAGTAATCCTATGGACAGGGTCATATGCTACTCACAATGCCTTTTCCTATTTGATATATCCCTACACAGCTAAAATGAAATCACTTACTCATATAAGAACTTTCTAGAACTTTCTTGACTTTTCCTAAATAAGAAGAGATCACTTGTTTATATAAGAATGTCACACCTTCAACCAATTGTTTAGATTTCTCTTCCATTATCCACTATAAATGGCCAATATTCACATTCTAGAAAATTCTGTACAAATATTCACTGTAAGAATACTCTAGAATTATCCGCAATCCTCTTCACTCAAGGACATTCTTAAATAAAGATTATATCTTTGTCCATTTTCTATAATTCTAGAAGTTATTCGAGAACTTTCTAGAACCATCTACACAAGTTTCTTCCTTCTGTATATATATATATCTTTGTACAACTAAAATGAGATCACTCGTTTATATTAGAATTTCTGGAAGCTTTTTCCAAATAAGAGAAAATCTCTTATTTATAGATTGCCAATATCCATATTTTTTAAGATTCTGTGCAAATATTCACCGTATATGGTGGGCCTTTCCTAACATTCATACACAAAAATATAGAAAAACATGTCACAAATATGTCAATCGTCAATTCCCATGAACAAATTCATGGTTCAAAAGTATCAAAAATATTTGTTCATTAGGATATTTCTCTGACACTAGGTAACAAGATTTCATAATTTGGAAATAGAATGCAGAGAATCATCAAACTGGGCATCAATAAACTACAATGATTCGGCCTTGTACAGTGTAGACTGCAATACCATCCCCTGAATTCTGTATTTTCGGATTTCCTAGTGTGTTCACTCATGGTGCTTATCCATAAGCATCAAGCTTAGGTGTAGGATGCAGTCTCATGAAGGAGGGTCATGATAATTCAAATGGAAGCTTTACCCAAGGATATTTCAATAACACTAAAAGCAGGTTCTTTTTGGAAGTCTAGCAAACTGGCAAGCATCCAATTCTATTATAGGGAGCAAGGATAACAAAGGAGCTAGTGAGAAAATCGAAAGAAGTCAACCTAAGTCATGTCTAATGGCTAAGCAAGATTTGGGCAAATATGAAGAAATATCACTTTGGAATCAAGATGGAATTTAGTTGTTCTCTTCAAAAGCTTCTTAAAATATGAGAAATTATAAGTTTTTGGCATCAATGGAAACCTGTATGACCAATTCCAAGGAAACAATAGGAAAAGCAAAGATGGAAAATATGCAATGGTAATTACAAGGATGCAAAGAGAATAACTTAACCAAGACAAATGCATTAAAGAATCTAAATATGTAGGGAAATAACATAATCAGACAAGTGAAACAAATGCATGAAGGAACATGCAATGATGAACTTGCAAAACAAAGGAGATGTCATGAGATATACTTGCAAAACAAAGAGAGAGATAGAGCATACTTGCAAAGCAAGGAGGAATTCATGAAAAATACTTGCAAATCAAAGTGAAATTCATGGAGCAACTTGCCAAATAAAGAGGAATTCATGAAATATACTTGTTCATGGAGTATACTTGTCTTGTTAATCATCAGTTTTGCAAAAGAACTTCTTCATTTTCCTTCATCAAACACATACTTGTTTGTCATCTTTCACTTTTGCCAGAGTTCTCGAAATCTGATTGCCAATGTGTAGAGAAAGCACTTCAATTATCCAAGACACAACACAAGCTCATCAAATGACCACCTCAAACCTTCTCTTGCTCTAATGTGTCACTCTAGGGCTAATAAAAAAACCTCAATATTTCTTAAGCATGTCTGAACACATCATGATCAATGATTGAATCTAACCTAGGAGTAGGTTGTTACACCCTTAACCATACTTCAGCCATAATAACAGCATGAAAATCGAGATATTACAATGTAACAAGAAATTTTGTATTGGCAGCTTTAGAGGTAACTTTTAGTTAGAAGGAAGTTCTATGATTTTTTTTTCTTCTCTTGATTCTTCCCTTCCCCAATTGATTCATGTTATGTTTGCTTTTTCCCCATTTTTGTTGTTTATGTATGATATATCTTCTGATGATATAGTGTCAGTCTTGCTTATTGTTACCAAACAAGTTCATTGATAAAAAATATTGAAGAGCTTATTATAATTGAGTTGTGAATCTATGAGGTTTTAGCATCAGCTTTCTGAGGAAGGCGGTTTCCATTAGTGTAATTTCACTAGTATCCATCCCGTACATTAGCTTGAAGCTTTGAAAAATTCAACTATTCTGCTATCCCACATTGTTGAATTTTATCAGCACCTTTGACAGTACACATTGCTGGTGTGCATCTTTCTATATCCCATTGTTGTCTCAAGATATATACAGGGCTTTACGTGTCAATGTGCGTGTGTGCACGTGAGTGCTAACGTGCTTAACTACTCTAGTTTGTGATGAGGTTCTGGAGCTTTTTCTGTCGTTTGTGTGCATCCCCTCTATCTCATTGTTGGGCAAAATAAATATACAATGCTGTGTGTGTGATCGTATGTGTTACTATAATTGAGTACACATAGTTCCATGCTTTGCGTGCTGAAGTATTCTGCTATGATTTTGGTGACTGCCTGAGCTTTTGCTTTTGGTGGGCATCCTTCTATATCCCATTGTTGTGTTGAGATAATATAAAAGGTTTTGTGTGCACTCACACCTACACATGGAAAGCGTTTTATATTATTTTGTCATAACTGTAGGATGTAGAAGGATGCACACCAGCAACAGCAAGAAACTGAGGCTGCTCAGTGTACAGTCAAACATTTGATAAAATTCAAGCACATACTAGAGCAGAATAGTGGAGTACGCACCTTTGTGGAGTTATTGCCTTGCTATATTTGTTTTACTTGCTAAACATCTCTTTTTCAATATCTTCCATCTAACTTAGGTGCTCTTTTTCCATCTATTCATTGTATCTCTTATCTTGGAGATGACATTACTGCTCATTTTGCCTATTGCATTAAAGATTAATTGATTATGTTCTTTTATCTTCAATGAAGCTGATGATTCTGGTGAAGACTTCTCCAAACACCTTGACCTAGGACACAAGGGAACTTGTCCCTGGAGTGGCAACAGCTGTGCTGAAAGCTTGGTGCAGTTCCCCCCTGCTACTCCGTCAGCTCTAATTGGGGGCTATAAAGATCGATGCTATGGGCTTCTACAGTTATCTGCCCTTCCGGTTGTGGCTGCATCTGCAATTGAGCAGATGAGGGTTTCTCGTGGACTACAAATTGACCGGTTTCTTGTTCAGTCAGTGAACTTTTTGTCTGGGGAACCAGGAATCAGGTCAGAGAATATATCCTGGATGGAAATCTCCAGAGAAGAGGGCTTCTCCACATATTCCCGTGTAAGATTTTAGATAATGTGAACATGCTGTGAATTTGTTGGGTTGTTCTTGATTTCTCAAAGTTCATCTGCTTTTTGTTTCATCCATAGGCACAGAAGCTGATTAGCCTCTGTGGATGGGAACCTAGATGGGTTCCAGATATTCAAGATTGTGAAGATCATTCTGCCCAATCAACAAGAAATGGATGCTCTCTTGGCCCTAATAGAGGCTGTAGTTGGCCAAAAGATCCTGGTCCAAGCAAGAAGGCGTTCTCAACTACTGCAGTAAATTACACTGGCAAGAATGAAGTGATAGGACCAGAATCCAAATGTGAATCTAGGTCACCTCTGTTAGAGTGCAGCTTATGTGGTGCCATTGTAAGAATCTGGGACTTCATGACTGTTTCTCGGCCTGCTCGTGTTGCTTCCAATGGCATTGATATTCCTGAAACAAGCAAAAGAATGGCATGGACTCGTGGTATAAGTGCAGCTAGTGGAATCTGTGGATGGATTGCTACAGACGGCATGGAAAAAGAGCAGGCGGAGTACCATGATGAGGCTGCAACTACAGATGAGGGTAAGCTTATGTCAAATCCAGATGTGGATTTAAATTTGACAATGGCTGGTATGCTATCCTCTACCCAGTTGGCTCTTCCAGAAGCCTCCCGGCAGTACCATTTTGCAGACATGGGGAAAGATCTAATAATTGGACAGCCCTCTAACAGTGAGGTTGGTGATCGAGCGGCTTCCTATGAATCACGAGGGCCCAGTACTCGTAAACGGAGTTTTGATGAGGGTGGAAGCACAGTAGATAGGCCAATTTTGAGGATCCAGCAAGCTGACAGTGTTGAAGGAACAATTATTGATCGTGATGGTGATGAAGTCGACGATGGTAAACAATATTCAGCTGGTCCTTCTAAGCGTATCCGTGATGCCTTTGCAAGGTATGAGTCCTCAAATAGGAAGGATTCATCTGGTGCTGGCCCTAGTAATTCACAAGGTTGTGAAATAGATACAGGCGCGCATAAAGTTGATGTGTCACAGCACAAAATGATGCATGCTGATGATCGTTTTCCCTCCACTAGGGAATCAACACATGCCTCCTCTGTTATTGCAATGGATACAATTTGCCATAGTGCAGATGATGATTCCATGGAAAGTGTTGAAAATTATCCTGGAGATGTTGATGATGTCAATTTTCCCTCTATGGCAACATTTAGAAATCCTGATGTCATCGAGACATCTGAGTTGAACTACAGTAATCAAGCACAGCAAAGTACTTGTTTACAACCAGCTGCTGTTCGAACTCGTGGTGAAATGGGTGTTAGCAGTACAAATGATGGGGAGGAGGTATTGAACACAGAAACTGCTACAGTGCATGCTAGGGATAGACTTAGTGTTGGTATTAGCGGTGGAAGTGTAGGCATGGGTGCTAGCCATGAGGCAGAAATTCATGGAGCTGACATATTTGTCCATAGAGCTGACAGTGGTGCTGGTGATGTGGAACCCATAGCTGAAGTAGTTGAAAATCAGGGACACACGGGTGACTTTGCACCAAACCCTGCATCAACAGATGGTTTTGTAGACGAAGAAATAGATCGGGAGGATCCTCATGGTGATAGTCAAGATATGGTGTCTAGGTCCATAGGGAGGGCAGATAGTGGGTCAAAAATTGTTGGTTCTACCAAAGCAGAATCTGCTGAGAGTGGTGAGAAGAACAGTATCATGCAGTTGTTACCTCATGACAATAGTGTCCACCCTTCTCTTTCTTGCAATGCTATTGTGTATTCTGTTCTTGAAGCATCTAAGGAAGAAGTGTCTCAGGGTGGCAAGGGATCTACTGATGAGTGCGCAAATCTTGAGTCAGACTATATGGTTGCTTTTGAAACAGGTAAATTTATATTACAGTTGACTATTTTCTATATCAGGAAGAGGGGGGAGGGGCTAAAATTGAACCCAAACAAACAATTTTATAGATGAAAGGGCAGATAACCTGATATAAGTTTATTACTGCTGTGAATTTCCCTATATTCATGGAGACATGTAAACAAAAGCTCTGTCCTTGTGAGTACATCTGCCATGTTGATTATGATACAGGAATTGGTTGTGTTATGTCTAGGAGTGTCTGTGGGCAATGAATTTGTATCACCATTATATGTTGCAATATGGGGTTATTTATGATATTTCCATGACTTTATGTTTCACTGTTGTTTTCAATGATGCAAGCATATTGCTTCATTTATGGTGAGTAGTAGTACTCCATAACTCTCTCCCTTTTTCTTATCCATGTTTCTAATGGAAAGATAGATAAGTAGGAAGCGAATATTGTCATGTTTTTCCATCCTGTTGACATCCTTACATTCACACACAAAAAAACAGGACAAGGATACAAACGGGATAAAGTGGCATTGGAAAGTTTATTGATATCTAGTTTCCTCTGACTAGTTTTTAACTTGGTCAGGTATATCTAGCGAGTGTTATCTATGTATCTGCTATATTTTCTATGAGACATGATTAAGAGAGAGGAAGGGCTGGCAGGGAGGGGGTGGGCATGAACTTTCTGCCTGCTTCTTGGCCTCCAAACCTAAAGGTAAATCCTACAAGGTAGCTGCTAGGTTAGCCATGTTATATGGAGCAAACTGTTGGGAGGTTCTGTAACATCATGTTCAAAACCTTCCAGTGGCAGAGATAAAGATGTTAAGATGGATATGTGGTCAAAAAAGTTGGGATAGGATTCAAAATAAAAAAGTTATAGGAAAAAGAAGTTGTTGCACAGATTGAAAATAAAAAAGATGGAGACAATTTGAGTTTGTTTCATGTGAGGCAAAGACCTTTTGTTGCATCTGTAAGCATATGCAAGGGGATGCTGGAAGTTCCTCATAAAGGAATACAGGTAGATCAAAGATTTTGAAGGAAACCATTATGCATGATCTTGCTTATATGGAGTTGATAGAGGGCTATGACATGGTTCTGCATTGAAATTTTTTTTGGGGGTGATGTACTCCTACAGGTGAGTTTGCACTGGCATTGGCAGTGTGCTGCGAAAGGTCATCAATTGGTTGCTGTGTCTTATATCAATATCTTGATTTAGATCCTCATCCCCTGCTGAACCAGAACTTTCAGAACCTCTGTAATATATTCAGGACAGTTTGCATTTCCCAAATTTAAGGCATTCGATTCCCTGAATCTGTGGTGTAAATTTAACAGCATTGAGTTTTAATTTTTTATTTATTTCTTCAGATATAAAATGTTGTTGACTCTAATTCTGACTTGAGTAGCTTTATTGTTCCCATCACTCTGCCTAGACATAGTAGCTTTGTTCTGAGGGTCTGACAGTTTTTCCAGTTGGTTACCGTGTAAAGTTTGAGCTTATTTGCCTTCCTCATGTCCTGTTGAGATCCTGAATGTGCAGCTGTATGTGCAGAACCTCCAAATGGAGAAAGCAACTATGAGAAGGGTGTTGAATTTGATCCAATTAAGCATCACAATAGTTACTGCCCTTGGGTAAATGGGAATGTTGCTGCTGCAGGTTGCATCAGCAGTTCCACTTCCACTGTTAGTGCAATAGCTCTCTGCGGTTGGCAGCTAACTATAGATGCCCTGGATACTTTTCAGTCACTTGGGCATGTCCCAGTTCAAACTGTGGAATCCGAGTCTGCAGCATCTCAGTACAAGGTACACCTTCTGTTGGGAAGCTTTTAATACTTTGTTGATAACTGTGGCAGAGTCCACATGCACTCTTTCTGCTGGTGTGCATGTCTGTGAAAATCCATCCTTTTATTTTCCTTCTATGTTGCCATTTCGTGACAAAAATAATGTGTGTGACTATTTGATGGTTGCTTCCCTTCACTTGAGCCATGAATGCTCATTACTGTAACAGTCTGATAGTTTCCCTCCTTTTGGCAAACAATGGATACAAATTCCAACTTAAAAAAGCTATCCGAGAGAAAAGTAATTGGCATGCTTTTGAATTAAGTGCAGATATATGAGGAAGTTTATTGAGAATTGATTCTGAGAGCCTTGCATAGGCATGCTTCTATTTTAATGAAATTGTTTGATTTCTTGAAAACTTCTCTTGAAATGAAGAATTCTTGTAATTTTTTTAGCCGCAGGTGATTTTATTGATCTTTTCCTAAGGAAATTGTTCACTCTCAGTTTCATTGTTTGTCCTGTAACTTCTATAAGAGTTGCTGTATTTTTAGTGTGCTGTCTGTACATTCTCTAAATTGTCCTGCCACACATGACAAACCGGCAGTGAGTAAAGCTTTCCTTAGGTACAACAGTCTTTCCTGAGACTCTTCTCATTCCATCCAGCATATGTGAATTCCCTGGTTCTGCATTGCTATTTAGCTTTTCTTAGCACTGCTGCTAACACTTTAGTAGAATGGTTAGGGGAAAAAGAGGTGACTCTGCACTTTGGCTGCATAACACTCTACTAAATACCTATCATCCTGCATATCACACCACTTGGCTCATTTTATTTTAGTTTTCAGTCTGTTTGACACCATCAGTCAGCTGACAAATCTAGTGCCAGGCACATTATATGCCACGAGTCTGCTCCCTGATACTTTCATGTGCTTGTCTTGGGTATATTCATTAGGTGAATCTGTTGTTTAGATCCCCTTCTGTTTTGCAGTCCATTCACAGGTTGTCCTGTTCTGTCCATAGGGTGTTTTAAAAGTAGGTTTCTGCCATCAGTGATCTTGTTCATCGACCAAGATCCACTTTACTTACTCTTCATTTCCACGAACTCTTTCCTTAAAAATGCAGGCGTGATCCCATTTTACCCAACAAATTATCTGCCTTGGATCTACATTTCACATTGGAATGCCAAACAAAGCTATGATCCTTAATTGCATCCTTGAGTCCAAAGCCACATTTATTCTTTGTTTCTTGTGCTGCTGCATCTCTGTACCATACCAGAGGCAGCTTCTGCACTCAGATCTGGCCTCTCTATCACCTCCTTTGGAAGTATGAACATCTGAGTCCAGCGAAGTTGTGTGCTCAACAAAAAAGCTTGTATTAATTTAACACCTTCAGCATTAGACCAGGAATTTTGCAGTCCATGACTTCATCTTCTGTAGCTCCTATCAAGTAATTGTTGGAATTTATATTCTCAGTTGCCTTTGTTGTGACAGGGGGGACACCAAAGTGTTTCATCATAAAGGGATTCCTTTGAAAATTTCAAAACATTTAGGGCCACTTTAGTTGAGAAAACATTTTTTTTTTTTTGTTTTCTTTTGTTTTTCCACTTTTCCATCTATGAAGTTTTTCTAAAAAACACGTTCATTTATTTTTGTTAGAATGTAACTATTTTAACAAGCTGATATTTATTAATAGTTGTTTGTAAATTTTCAATCATCCGATATATGATAAAAATTATTAATTGATAAATCACCAGAGGAGGATTTTGATGGCGCGTAGACAATAGTCTGACTGATAGCACATTAAAAGGTAGCCTACTTCCCTTCATCTCTTAGAAAACCTTTAAGAACTAGCAGATATCAGCATTGCTTCGCTGAGCAGTATGAAATTGCTTGCATTTTGAATGACATCGAAATTCTTTGCAGTCCTTCAATATAGTGAAAATTCCTGTTAGTACATGATGAGCACAAAGAATAAGGGGGCATAAGATGTCTCAATCCTTTCCCTCTGTAGAAGGAAAAATATAGTGGAGAGAGAGAGAGGGGGAGGGCAGCTGGATGGAGAAACCTTTTCAAGTAGGTTTTGGTGTATGAAATTGTATTTATAAGCTTTTTTACCATATAGTGTAATGACTAAAATACCATTGCACGCAAGTACATAGCATTTTAACACTTTCCTTAAGCTGGAGTATAGATGCTAAGATATGCTATATTGACACTAAAGGCATACTAAATGAATGGAATTGGGCCATGGATGGAATATAATGAAATAGAGCCACCTTTGTTATTCTCTATGAAATGAGGCACGGAATGGAGCCACTACGAAGAAAATCTGGCAGTTACAAAGGAAATTTGAGCTTATAGTTCATATTGGTCATGGTTTAGAACAGGAAAAATTTAAAACCTTCAGGATAGCATACTGGTAAAAGGAGTACCATGCTATGCCTGGACTTCAAGCAGTTGATATTTAACCATTTTAAGGGTAACACAGTATTTCTTGATAGATTTAACAACAAATCCGAAATGCTATGTCTCTTACATATTCTTTCTTAATTGATTCAGAAGTGATTCGCAAGATTATATACCTTTTTTCTAGTTAGAATGAAAAGGAGTGTAGTTTGTTGAATCAAACCTATTCTTCAAATATACAACTCACACAGTGTATTTCAAAAAAAAGATCAATACACAAATTATTACGCTTAGATTTATTGGCTCTGCTTCCAAATACCGGAACTGAAACCGTCGGTGGATGTCCAATAACCCAAGGAAACAAACCGTTACATTTTTCATATGATCTCCTCTTATAGATCTTATGGATAGACTAAAAAAGTGAGCAACATTTGTTGTTGCATTACTTCAATTCTTTCCTGATAATAAATAGAAATTAAAATGAAATTCTTTGTTGTAGTACTTCACTTCTTTCTTGATTATAAAAAGATAACAAATTGAAATTCTATTCCATTTTGAAATGGATTTTCTTTTTTCAATTGTGATTTCTAATGGTACCACTACCAGGTTTCATGTTATTTGCGTTTGTTGCAACACTTGTTAAATGAAAGCGGTTTCCATTTGAAAACAGAAGGAAGAAAGCAAGTTGGTAATGCTAATTTCTCATACTCAAATAAGTCCTTCATGGAGTTTGTTTCTCAGTGAATTAGTAATTTAGACTGAAATCTTGATATAATGCAAAAGGCAAGCTGCAAATCCAATGCAATAAAAAATATTTATTTTCCTGATTTCTCTGGTCAACAAAATGATTCAAAAATAATAGTGCTAATGCTACAACCAGTCCATAAATGGTTAAAGCTTCCATAAAAGCTAGACTAAAATATGTGTGAGGGTATTTTAGTCTTTGGTACCCCTAAAGATCCAGCTGTGTGTGGGGAACTGCAAATCATCACTGGTTTGAGATTGGTGAAGCTCCCTGTCAAATATTTAGGTATCCCTCTGATCACCATTAGAGTGAGCATTGCTGATTGCAGTAGTCCGGTTGTCACAGTCCCTAGTCGAATTTAATCCTGGCACAATGGGTGCCTATTTTTCGGAGGTCGAGTTTAACTTGTCATCTCCATCCTCTCTACCCTACATGTCTCCTGGGCTTTGATTTTCATCCTCCCCAAGACTGTCCTAAAGCAGATAGAGAGCTTGCTACTGTAGGTACTTTGGCATGGGGTTACTGATGGCAGACGCCCAGCAATGGTGACCCGTGAGGACGCTTGCTCTACTAAGGAAGAAGGGGGAATTGGAATAAAGAATAGTTACGCATGGAACTGTGGAGGCTCATTACAGATGATGGATCTTCAATTTATGTGATATGGTCTCGGTGTTGTAAAACTAAAGACTGGTGCATATGGCCGCTCATGATTCCTCAAAATGGTTCCATGGAGATTTGCAAGATTATGTATCTATGGCCTCTTCCTAGAAGATTTATCCTGATGAAGGTGGAAAATGGGAACATACTTACCTATGACATGATTACTGGCATACCAAGGCGCTCTTTTACAAATCTTTCCCTCAAACCAAGGTAAGCTCCATTGTTTCGGGCATATCGTGGTCTTGGCCAATTGGGAATGCTGAGAGATCTAATTATATAACAAATAATATGCTAGAGAATAATCCTAATCCAGAGAAGTGTAACAGCATCTGCTGGATTCTTTTCTCCCATGCTAAGTTCTCAGTCAGTTCAGCCAGGACAATCTTCCAGCTAATGCAGATGAAGGCCCCCTGGGTGATCTTGTTTGGACTTCCTGTTGTATCCCAACTTTTACGTTCATTCTTGGCTTAGTGCAATGGATTGCATCCAAAAATATGTATATAAAAGTTGAATTTGTGTGTTTGTTGACGGCGAAGTAGAATCACATGACCATTTGTTCTTTCAATGCCCCTATACTGCCTGGAATTTGAGAAATGTGAGAAGGAAGGCTAGATGTGATTGGTCTTATCCATTTGGAACTGCTATGGAAAGGAAGACAGGCTATGGATACTGCATTCCATATCTCTGTGACAGCTATAGTGTACTTCATCCTGGGGAAGGGAAACAATCTAAGCTTTGCACCTAGCCTTGCACACCCTGATGAATAAATCACTTCTCAGATCTGTGCAACTGTAAGTGATAAACTCTGTACTATCAGATTCAAGACAACTGCTGAAAGCAGAACTCTATTGAGAATTTGGTGTCCAATTCATCAATTTTTCCCTCTCAGCAATGATACGTGATCTTGTGGTTTGGAAACAGTTGATTGGGTTTTCTTGCTGTCTGGTTTTCTGAGTTCCAAGTTGGAATGAACATCTGAAACTGTCTTTGCTCAGTTTGTATTTTGTGGCACTTTAGACGGGCTTGCGAAGAGGGTGAAATGTGGGCTTTTGGAGTTGGCAAAGCTATGTTTGGCTGGATGATTTCATGCTGAAGCATTAGCGGCTTTTTGTGGGACTCCATTGGACCGCATCTGTCTGGACAATATTCTGGAAATTCAAAAATTGACCTAAGGCTGTGTTTGGCAGGTGGATTTTCTGGAAATGGCGCTTAGATTTCATTTGGCAGGATGCAGGATTCATTTTGAAACTTTTTGAAATATATGATAAGGCCCTGTTTGGGCTGCGGACTTGTTTTGCTGTCACATGCGTGGATCCTTTGGATGCTTTTGATTGGTGGCATCATTAAACCATGAGGGGGGCACTCTTTGGGGTGCATTTGGTTGGCACTTTGGAGTTCCCCGAATGCTTCATGTTGACCATTTTGCCCCTGCTTGCTTGTTATTTGTTTTTTTGTCTTCCCTTTTGTTTTCTTGGGGTTTCTTGTGAAGCTATTAATGTCGTAATTGTTGTTTGGGCTGGTGCATGGATCATGCACCTTGGTTTTGTTGTTGTTCATGGAAGATTGTGTTGCCATATTTCTTATTGGAAGAATGCAAATCAATTATGACTTTCCATGGGAAATTTTGGCATTCAAGGATGGATTTGATGAGTCGAGGAAGTTCATGGTCTTCTTTGATTATGTGATTAATCTCATCTTGGAATCGCACACTTGTATTAACTAAGTTATATCTATTTATAGTGAGTTTGCGTATAAGTTGTGTTCAGGTTCTTCACAAAACAGTTAAGTGTTAGCTTGGTGAAGGGAGTTTGTCCAAATTCCTTTTGTACCTTTGGAACTTGGATTTCTAGTGATTTCATTACTTGCACTCTTTTGATACCAGTGAAACCCACCATCTCGTTGCTCATGGAGTTGTGAATGTAGCTCTCAATTGAGAATAAACTATGTAAATTTGTTGTCTTGTGTGTTTGAATTCTCATCATGATTCCGTTGCTATTCACAACACTTTTGGTAGGTTTGACTCCCATATCTTTGGTCTGGAAGTATGCCTTTAACCAAGCTTGCCTTGTTCTTGTATATTCTTTAATCCTTTGTATAGTCACATATTATTTACCAAAAAAACTATTGAAGCCCCATCACATCACTGATAATATACCACTCTATGGTACTCTAATTCAATACTTGGGAAACCACATTAGATTTCTTGCTCCTTGTGTCCAACAAAAACACTATAGCCCATGGCGGAGTTCCTGTCATATGGTTAGCATCATCATCCTCTAAATTTGACCAATATAAGGAGGGGTTTAGGAGGTTGGATTACCTTATGGTTGAGTGGATGGAGTAGTTGAGATGATGAAGCCACATTTTTTGCCTCTCTCCCTTCTCCATGGAGCCATGGGTGGATTGAGTTGTTCCTCCATCTCTTTTTCATAATTAATTCCACTCCATATTTTTTTCATCTCTCAATTTGGTTTTTCTCCCTTTTCCTCTTCCTCGTTCGGTTCTTCATACTGTGATCACTGCATGCTCAGCTGTTGGCTTGCTTGCCTTTAAAATATTGAAGATAGTGGAGATTGGGCAAAAATCAGAGGAATGGCGAGGTTAGTTTTGTTTTTCGTGATTTGATTCTAAATTTTGGGAAGGAAAGATAAGATTTGTTAAAATAAGAACAGTGACTAATGAAGAAAGAGAAGAGGTGTTTTGATATGAATTCATGATGCACAATTTGGTGCTTTAAAGTGCTAACTTGTTTTCTAATTGTGATTTTCAAGCTGGTTGGACAAGGAAAGTACAGAAAATTGAACCAAAAAAATTTTGGCATTGATTACTGGAAAGGATTCAGTTGTCTGAACATTTATGTTCAGTATTCTGAAGTGTGAGAGAATTAATCATGCCTACTGGAATACTTTTGATTGGCTGAAACTTGTGTTAGACGGTTGAACATGATTTACAGCAGAAACTAGAGTGGTTTCCTCCATGGGCCCAGATTTGTGGGTACGGAGTTTTGTACAAGCCATCTTCTATTCTATTTAGCTAATTAATGTTTACTTTTAAGAATTTAGCACAAGAAATAGGGCTATGTGGCATATTATGGTGCATAAAAATAACAAATAAGCATGATAAACTTAAACCTTTGCATAACCTTTCAGTGTAAAACCCATCTATAATATAAAAAAGCTTCATGGGGATGTAAGTTCATGTGTGTTGGCTGATTGCCTTGTCATCATAATTTAGAGTTTCATCTTTTTGCGTAGGGTTATCATTAGACTCATTTTAGGCTTAAAATTATGCAAGAAACATGATTATACACATTGAACATATACCCATGGAGCCATTGGAAATTTAAAGGTTGACTTGCTATTCGGTAAAAATTACATAAAACTCATTTGGAACATAAAAGCATGAAAAAGCTAAGTAATTTTACATAGGGAACATTGAGGCACCAAGCACTTAAAGACTTGCATAGCCTCCATAAAATAAGTGTAAAAGCTATCTAGCATGTGGAAGCACTTAAGAGGGACATAATTTCTAACTCAAGAAGGAATACAGGACTGAAAATCTCACTTAAGTTGCATCGTACCAAGTTCATGTCTTATAAAGCAAAATCTATCTTCACTTAATGCTTTTCCAAAATAACCATCTATTATCATCTGTGTTTCTTCAAATTCAATAATCACACTTTCCCCATATGATCTTGAATAAAGTGTGTCAAATCTGCATGTGCTTCCCTCTTCAATATTGAATTGGTTATTTAGTCAAATTGATGGCACTCATGTTCTATATTTGATCGGTATTTCATCTATAGTAATTGAGATCGAGCGTTTGTGACCACATACTTGGTTTTGATGGTTGATAAATCTACGATTTTTTTTTCTCTAGAATATCAAGACAATTGAGAGTGGCTTAGAAATTTGAAAAAGCCGTAGGCACTCTCTCTATTGCCTTTGTGACTGGTTAAGTCCGCCTAGGAATGGGGATAATTTCAATTTCATCTTTAATTTCGTTGTTTCAGTATTGGAGGAGATTTGGTTTATTGCCTTCAATCCCTTTTTTGGGGACCGTAACAATGTTTTTGTTCGGTCTCGAAATGTATTGCATTAGAGAAATACGGCTATTCATACAGTGTCTTGTTTAATCCTATATGTTTAATGCACCTAGCAGCACAGGAGTTCAGACTGGCTGAAGGTATTCCAGTAGGCATGATTAAAATCTATGTGACTTTCCTTGTTCAGCCGGCTTGACTATTATTGAAATTTCGAGACCATCCAGCACTTTGGAACACCAATGGAGTATCATCAATTCATTCCAGTATCTCTCCTTATGGTCTCTATTACTATTTTAACAAACCACACTCTACTTTCTCCTCAAAATTTCAAATCAGATCACCAAAATTTGAGCCCTAATCTGGTGAAGAGGAGAAATGAATCCAAAATTCACCCAATCTCTATTTTAGGCATGCAGCTAAGCTTGAGGTGAAGAGGAGAAAGAGAAAATATGAAACCCTGTTGAGGGATGAACAAAATGAGGATGGCTCGAAGGGATTGGAAAGATAGATGGTGGAACAACTCACTCGGTCCATAACAGGAAAGAGAGAGATCACAGTGTGACTTCCCTCAACCTGAAGGTAGTCTGGTCCTCTCAAACCTTTTTTTAGTGAAAATGTATTCTGTGACGATGCTGAGTAGAAGCTTATGATAAACATTGGGCAAAAACATTTTTTGCAGGACACGGTGGTTGATTTTGAATATTATGAGAAATACAAATTTGAAAGGGGGCACAAATCATTTAGGGATCAAGAATGTGTTTTGGGTAGTAGAAGTGGAGCTGTTTACCCTGAGTTAGTGAAACTATTGTAGGCAAACATGAAAATCATAAGAAATAAATGGGTTAAGGAAGGTTTATTAAATTGAAGAAATGCACGAGGACCACAATTTAATTTAAAGGAAAAGGAAAATATTGTATGACCGATGTGTTACTGGATTTATATTAATGGATCCTTGGAAATTCAATAGAACATATACAGAAGGGTAGCATAAATTAGGATGTGAAGATATAGGTGGGCATGTGTGACTTGAAATGATAAGATCAGTGAGGAACATGCTCGTTTAAAAGTTAGAAGTGGCACTTTTACATAAAATGACAAATGAAAGACATTTAAGTTGGTTTGGATGCCTGAAAAGTAGTTATACATTATCAGGGAGGAAAAGCGATGTGATTAAGTGTAGAGGTGATTCTAAGGGGAGAGATAGGCCTAAGCCAAAGTTGAGTGGAAGGGAAGCTCATCACACAAGCCACTCCCATCGAAGGGTCTATGAGGGATAAAGTTGAAATGGGATGATAAAATGGTGATTTAAGTGTTTGTTAATAAATATATCAGACTAGTATGGCACTCTACTAAACACCTTACCCTTTTGTGGTTCCACTTCCCTGTCTTGTTGCTTTACTATTTGAATGCTGTTTCAACTGTTCTCCTTCAATATGCTGTTGATCTAGCATATGTTTGGCTTTGCATAATTTGTGTCTTGTTCACAGAATGATGACTTGGCTCCTGGTCGAAAGCTTTTGGCTCGCCATTCCTTCAGCAAAAGCCATGGACAAAACTAAATTAAGGTGTCAGATAGAGTAATGTCAAACTTACAGCTTCCTTCAAGTAAGTTTTCATGTAGTTTATATGTGTGCTAGTTTCATGAAGGATGGAAATGAATGTAGAGTTTATCTACTGTTAGGCCATGTAATTTTAATTTTCTAAATGAAATATACGAAAAGGATCAGAATTTTTCCTTCCATTTCATATTTAATATTTTGGTTGTAAGTGGCACTCTTTTAAGTGTAAGGACATAATTGTACAACTTGCCTGTCATATATAAAATTTTCCTTTAAATCCCTAATTTAAAAATTCAAAGCAGGTTTAAAGTTCAAAATTAGTGGGCATTACTACCCATCATTCGCTTCGAGATTAATAAAGTAATAAGGATTACTTTATTATAAATAGCAGCACTTGACATTGTTCAGTAACTCTATGAGACAACAGCCTTATGTAGGACTAGACATAAATAACTTAATGGCTTAAGAAAAGCAGCTAAAGATGCCATAAAGCTATGCAGCCTGGTTGCATTGGGGTATGCTTTAAGAAGGATAAGCCTTGGTGACCATTCTCAAAAGACTTACTGTTGTAAATCAATTTTTTTGACTGAACCAGAAAGCAATGATTTGCCTCTGTTAAATGTTTAATTGAGGCTGTAATTTTGATTGTCCGTGGAAATGCTTAAAGTGAGGAGATGTCAGGTCTAGAAACAACTGGTCTGAGCGATAGATTTCAAACATTGAGGGACAACTCCTAGTGAAGATGCAAATATAAATGTTAAGACCTGATTGATAATCATAGAAAGTGAAGACATGGATTATTTGAAGATCTTAAATCCAAAATAGTGCAGAAGTAAAATAGGATCCTTAAGCAACCTAGCCCGATCAGAGAGTTCAGTCTGAAGAGGCTTATTAATATGAGAAAAGATCATTATCCTTGCTGTAATTTGTGAAAAATATGAAGTAGGTCACTTGTAGACTTCAGAGGCTCTGGCTGAGAATGGCCTATAAGCTACCCACTACAGGAGAGTCCTATATTTAAACGCATGGATGCAAATTGTCTGTCTTTGTATGGTAGATTTAGGAGTGGAAATCATCTCTTCTTCCTCTGTGATGTTAATAATGCTATGATTTGAAAGTGCAAAACATCTCTTCTTCCTCTGTGATGCTAAATGTGCTATGATTCACCGATAGGGTCTAGAAACATAAAAAAAATCTCATATTGGAGCTTAATGACTAGTAGCTTAACTAGAGTCCAGCATTGGCTCAGTTGGATGATGTATATGATATGTTAGGAACAAAGTTAACAATTTGAACACTCCAATACGACTATTGGGAGCTGCAGAATCAGACTGAAGGGTCTTATATATCAAAGCTAATGGTGGTTGCATATAGTGCAGTAATGCATCCAGGAAAAAGAAATGGCGCATATAGTGCGTCTTTCGCTGCAGCTGCCTGAAAAGAGAAAGGCCTTGGAGATCATGTAATAATGTCTCGTTTGTGGCAAAGTATAGTGGCTGACACATGAGAAACCATATTAGGCACTCCTTTTGGCGCTGAGGCAAACAAGTGCTTTGGATATTTAAGATATTGATAGCATTTAAAAATCAAAAAGTAGCTGTAGGAGTTGTTTAATTAGTGACAGACGAAGTTAATGGAGGACAACCTTAGGGAAAGCTGCTCAATTGTTTGTAGAAATGTCTGAACTAGGAAATAAAAGAGGCTTTGTCAGTTCAGATCTGTAAACTGATGAACAGATGATGGCACACATGCTCTTGTACAACGGGGCAAGAAGAATCAATTATCAATGTGATGTTAAATGGATTCCCCATGGCAACAAGTTATTGACCAGCTCAAAGTAGATTCAGTCTTTGATGTAGCTGGTAGTCTATTTATTTACTTTCTCTTGTTCAAGGGATATTACAATGTTTTCCAGCATGCTTGCACACGCACAAAGGACATGATTCATGGAACCTCATCATCACTAATGGAGATCAGGTTCTTCCCTATCTCCCCCCCCCCATTCCTTCCACTAAACCCATTATGTTTATCCTCGTTGTCATCTCGCTACGTATGTGCCACATCCTTTCCTTCATATATAAATCCTTCAAAAATTGTAGAGTAATAATAACTCTAAGTTAATTAGAATCACTGGTTAAAGTCTATTCTCATTCAAAGTCTTAAAATTTAATTGGTGACATTTTCAGAAATGCTGAAATTTTATGAGGAGTTGGAATGCTATATAGGTGTCAGAATTTAATTGGGGTTGACAAGAAGGAATGCTAGGACATTAAGTGGTGTTTTTGGAATTCTAATAGGTGATGACAAGAAGGAATGCTAGGACATTAAGTGTTGTTTTTAGAATTCTAATAGGTGATGAATAGTTAAATGCTAAAGTTCTATGGCTTTTTTTTTTTTTTTATTCTCATAAAATTTAGTCCAAGCTGGAAAAAGAGCGTACTTCATATTTCTCTCATTGCTAACAACTTGCCTCAATAATTTCTGATGTGAAGTCCAATCTTGTTGTCTTAATGTTTGATCAATAATGCTTCCCTAAGTTTTCATTATATTATCCCCTTTCTTCATTGCCCTCTTATTTCCTCTCTAAGTCTTAACTGCTACACGGTTGCATAATATCTTTAGTGATTGTATAAGTTGTCCAGCTTTACTGCACAGGAGCATAATCTATGGCCCATATTTCCTGCTATGCCATATAAACATTTTTCTCTACAATACCAACCACAAAGGAAAAATCCGTCATTTTCTCAATGTTTTGGCAAAAATATCCACTTGTGATACTCATAAAAATCATCGGCTATCATCCTACCAAGTATTTAAAAAAGAAAACGCAACCATGTTTTGTATATGTTAACATTTTTTTAGTATTACAGTGCTTATTTCATGAAATTCAAACTCAGGGTCTGTATTCGTACTTGCTGTATATAGTAGGGTGGCGTTAGTGGACACCCTTTGGATACGTTTGGGACATTGTTGGCTAATGTGATTTCCCATCTATTTATCCACATTGATGGGCCCACTCAACAATCGACAGTTTGATGTGCACCACATCAGTCGAGGATATCTGAGTAGTGTTTTCCAATTTTTTCGCTCTCTATATACGATAAATTATATTTTGCTCTCATTAACGTGGGTCTCTTTCTATGATGCAGCAATGAAATCTGTCTGAAGTCGCATGGTCACCCCTAGACGCCGCTGCCGCTGCTGTTTATGATTTTTTTTTTTTTAAGAGAGCACTGATCATCTGTCGTCATCGTCATCACGGTCATCGCAAACAGTCCATAAAAGACATTACATCATCTACTTGTCCTGTGAACTCAATCTGGGAATTGTTCCAGTCTGGTAATGCTCTCGTCTCCCTCGAGAATTGGTAATAATAATGCTCTCATACTGACTGTTTGGGTAGCATGATTTTACTCTGACTGTCTGGTTTGATGAAAATTTGTGTGTTAACTGTTGCTGTAAGCTAAATTTCTGTCATCTGATATTTTAGTCTAATTGATTTTGTAACTTCTTATGCTGCTGTTATTGAGTCTTTCCTTTCCGCAGAAGCATATTTCATTTTGGCAGGGAAGCAGCAAATGCATGCAAGCTGCCATTCTATGTTGTGCTTTTCCCCCTTGGACTTTAAACTTGTTCACAGGCAAGTCAAAATTTTTTGCACTTTCATACGAGCCAATATTCTATGGGGAACCAATTTTCGGTGTCCCGGTTTTCAAAAATGAATAATTTTTGGTCATTTTGAAACTTCGATGGCATATTTCAGCATCACGCAACATGAATTCCGTACCCGAAGGCACGATTTTGATAATGGGTGTGCAAAGCTTAAGTAGCATGTGAAAAGAAATATTGAAGATAAAGGAAATTCTAGATAGAAGGATTGGAGCTATTAAACAAGTCCAATAACACACACACACACACACGTGTAAAGTTTGGTTGCATAGATGTGTATATGTGGGGAAGAGAATTGTCTAGATAGTTCTAGAAAATTCTATAATAACTTCTAGAATTGTAGAAAATGAGAAAACAATGAAGGAGATATGCATTTTTCTCAAAAATGTTCTTGAGTAATGACCATTACGAGCAATTCTAGAGTATTTTTGCAGTGAATATTTGCACAGAATCTTAAAAAATATGGATATTGGCGATCTATAAATAAGAGATTTTCTCTTATTTGGAAAAAGCTTCCAGAAATTCTAATATAAGCGAGTGATCTCATTTTAGTTGTACAAAGATATAAGAAAGTTCTCGAATAACTTCTAGAATTATAGAAAATAGATGGAGATATAATCTTTATTTAAGAATGCCCTTAAAGGATTGCGGATAATTTTAGAATATTTTTATGATGAATATTTGTATAGAATTTTTTAGAATGTGAATACTGGCCATTTGTAGTGGATAATGCAAGAGAAATCGAAACAATTGGTTGAAGGTGTGACATTCTTATATGAACAAGTGATCTCTTCTTATTTAGGAAAAGTCAAGAAAGTTCTAGAAAGTTCTTATATGAGTAAGTGATTTCATTTTAGCTGTGTAGGGATATATCAAATAGGAAAAGGCATTGTGTATGTGCTTCTGGAAAGTCAAGAATGTTCTAAAGTAAAGAGGTCTACGGGTAATTCTAGAATATTCTTTAAGAGATATCCGTAGATGATTTTTTAAAACACGAATCCTGGCCGTATATTGTGTATCATGGATGAGAAATCCTAACCGTTG
>JAODPA010065279.1:0-11012 GCA_025585075.1 Nepenthes mirabilis | reverse complement strand
GCAGTCGAGAGAGGTTTCGGTGGCAGTGGCAGTTGCAAGTGGAGGTAGAGGCAGCGGCGGCATCTCACGGGTGAAGCCGTGGAGGTCGTGGGCGAGGCGGCGCTCGCGGCAGAGGGTGGCACAGATAAGAGAGAAAGGGGCACACATCTAGAAGAGAGAAAAAGGCCCGATTCGGGTGCCTCGAAATATCGTTTCTCCAGATCTACGGAATATAAAGTCGAGATAAGTATCCTCTAGCCCTATCCTTGGTCAGATTTCGAGTCTAATAATTTTTAGCTACTATTTGGAGATTTTACTAATATGCATATGATTTTTATACACTCGAATATGTTTATTCAGTACATGCATATATGTTTTATTGGTCGTGTGGTGGTTTTACACTGGTATTTGTGATTTTGAGAATTTTCGGACATCCGGACAATATATATATATATATTTGTGTATCCGTATATTGTGGAATCATGAACCAGGTTGTGCATCGGTCCACATGCATGCTACCAAGGGGGAATCACCATGGGACCATCACCATCTGAGAACCGAGGGGTCGTTATATGTGATCTAAGGCATAAGATATTGATGGTACTGCTTCAGATGGGGAGACTTAGTTCTGACGGGACGTATGTGATATGTTGTCTCACTTCTACCGGTAGAAAGGTTAAGACGTTTAGTAGCTAATTTGTCCTACTATGTATTTAAATGAGAACCATTGTAAGGAATTGACAGAATAATATATTTGGACGTCCTAATATATAACTAAAATTTAAGGTTTCATCCAAAGTTGCGAGTGGTAAAAGATAGTGAGCAAGATCCAAATTTATGGGAGACAAAGTGCATAGATGTCCTTGAGTTGCTGGCCCAAACTTTAGTCGGGCATTGAGCTGCTGGCCTAAATTGTAGCCGTTAAAGCCGTGGTTACCGAACGAGGGTAACCCTTCCTCAAGTTGGTATTATTTATCTTTGATTCTCTGATTTCGTATATACTTTGTATTTCTGCATGTATTTGCGTGGCCTATGATTTAAGATACGTGGTTTGACCCACGGATGCATGATAGGAATGTCTCGTACATATTAATGTGTTAAGTCCTGGAACATGTTTTATATTTATATATTTTGATTATGGTATTTTCTTTGATTTCAACATATGAGATATGAGATTTGGATCCGGATGATGGTATGTATCTCACATGGATGTGGTGATGATCGCGATTTGTGATGTGACTTCGGATCTTATAATATGATATCGTCTATGATATTTGATCAAATCGCTATTTATTATGATTATGTCCTGGAGGGATTGTTTAATATAGATGATGATTTAGTTAGAGATATCTCTTCGGTTTCCACGGATTTCATGGACATTGTATTTTGTGTTGACGTGGTTGTTATGTGATGTCCCTTTTATCTTATTTATGTGTATTGTTTTATACGATGATAGTACTTGTTGAGCCATTGGCTCATGTTTTTATATTTTTTCTCTTTAGGCTATTGGTATGAATATACTAGCAGGAGTTCGGGTGTGATTCAACGCGGCATATCTCTATCGGCGAGTGTAGATGTTTATATTGAGTATGTTTCTGATCTCGAGAATGTGTTATGGTTATTTTTTATGGCCAGATGAGGGCCTTGGCTCATATATGAAAAATATTAAAGTTGATGTATATTTAGATACATCCCTTGCGATATTTGGATAATAGGTCATGTATTATGTTTGTCTGAATTTATATCCAATGAGGTCTTGTGCAAGTTTTATTATGTTGGATCTTATATGTGTTCGGATTGTCACGCTCGGGTTGGGTTAATATGGTTAATGAAATATCTTATTTTAGATTTTATTTTTGACCTATGTATATTATGTTTTTGGGTCGTAACATGCCTCGTCCAGCGGAGGAGAATGCTCGCATGTAGCTAGACGAGTTGGAGCTCCAAATTGAGGTTATCACTGTGGAGGCACAGCAGGGCTTGGATCAAGCTGAAAATCATTCCCGTGCTCTATTCGAGTCCAAGGCGAGATGGCAAGGGCTCACTGAGGACCATGTCCTGGCCCTGGATCAGATTGCCTCGCTCGATGACAAGTTTCAGAGGGACCTCATGGTCCTTCAACACGAGAATGCCCAACTCAGAGGTAGATCTTGGCCATAGGTAGGGATAGGGTCTTCCTTTTGTCTTACTGTATTTTGATGCCGATAGTTTCCTTTAGATGTACACTCAAAATTTTTCAATAAAGCAAGATAAAGCATTTTGATTATCGTTGCATGTTGTATGTGATTTGGATGTTTGAGTGTTGCTCTATGTGGCTCGTCGACTGCCCAACTGGGTCGTGCGGACCCTTGGTGGCTCACTCTTTTGACAGTCCAGACTCACAGCCATTTGTTCCAAACACTAGGACAGGACTGAGGTCAGTTGGATCTACCTTAGGCTTGCAAGGGTTGTGCACCATAAGTTTGCCACTTTGGGAAATGCTGGTACCAGAGTGTTGGAAACTGCAAATTTCTCTGCTAGTTGGCTGTCATGAGTCTGTCAGACAATCATTACTGACATCATTCAATTGACGCGCTACAGCTCCTCCACGGCGCAGCACGTGTCGTGATCATTATGGGCTGTACCCCCCTTGACTTCCCCATATAATGCCATTTTGGTTCAGGTAGGGGTTTATTTAAACCCTGGGCCTTTTCCATTTTTGCACCATTTCTCTTCGACTCAAACTGCTTTGCCTTCATGATTTCTTCTTACTCTCTCATCCATGGCTCTTAAGGAAGTTGATAGGATTCGATCCATTCTCACCACCCTAGGATGTTGAGTCCCTGTTTGCACGATTTAAGATCCCAAGCTCCATGGAGTTCAGATTGCTTGGCATTGACAATAGAGCTTGCTCCCCGCCAGAGGGGTAGTTTACGATCTATGAGTCCAATCTGAAGGGGGACTTCATTTTCCAATCGCGCAAGAGCTATATGGGATCTTGTCGGGTCTGGGCATCCTAATTGTGAGGCTACAGTCTAACATTTTCCAGTACTTAATCTCTATGTGGGTCTTCTCCTGCCATTACAATTGCAAGTTCAGCCTTAGGTTGGTGAAGGTGATCTTCCGCTTCAACTAGGAAGCGGATTGGATTTCAATGTGTCCATGCTTGGATTTTCACTCCCGATGAGTGAATCCAGACTTGACCAGGAAGTGGAAGGACCAGTATTTCTTTCTAGTAGTTCCTTCCAAGTTCGCTCCTTCAAATGAATGGGGCTGAGTGTGGGCCTCCCTTGTTACCGCTGTGGGAGATTGGGAGGAGGCTTGGGAGAAGCCACTAACGGACCTTGTTCAAGCACACACGGCCACTCTCGGGGAGAGAGGGCACTAGCTGATTGCAGAGGCCTTTACTGATGTCCAGTGGGTGACTTGTTCTGAGGGGGCCGAAGTATCCTTTACGTAGCCTGCTACATCCAGGAGGAGGCCTGGAGCACTAGTTATCCAGGATTCCTCAGACAAGGCTGCTAAACGGTGAGAGGTCTCACCTGACTCCTCCTCTGGTGAGTATTGGGCTATGTTGGAATGGCTGCAGAGGACCAGGTGGTCTTCGAGGAGGCTACCTATTGCACCAACTTCCTCGTCAGGCTAGGTGTCTAGGCCCGTTGGGTCAACTAAGGGAGGCAAGTCCTCTGGACCTCCCATGTTAACTATGGGCAACCAGGAGGGCGGCCAGGAGGAGGGGCCGATTCCAACACCAACTATGGCCCAATGTAGTGTCCCTGTTACTATAGTATCCCTGCACGAGGAGCCCATATCGTGTCTTCCTGCTGCTATTGATGAGGAGGCTCCTTCCAACAATTGGGTAGCTGACGTCCCAACGGGGGAGACTGATGAGGGCCATGAGGTGGTAGGACCCGAAATGACAGGGTTGATGCGACCGTCAGGGCCAAGGAGGTTGTTGAAGTGCATTGCCTTGAGTCTTTGGAGCCTAGAGCTCCAGAGGTAGTCGAGGTAGCTAGGACTGTAGAAGATACTGAGGGACCTTATCTTGAGCCCTTGGTGCCTTAGGTTAGAGGAGAGGTGGATGTTGAGCCTATTGTCGGAGCGACTGAGGAGGGTGCCGAGGTGGTCACTGAGGAGCCTCGCTCTAAGCCCCCTGCGCTAGAGATTTTGGTGGCGGAGGAGCCTGAGGACATTATGGAGACCGTGGAGGTGCCTCCTTCCGCACATCTGGAAGCTAAGACCTTGGCGCCGGAAGCGCCTACATCAAGTTGCCTGCCCTCGGAAGGGCCATCTTTGGTCAGGGAGGTCTCTTGTGTACCTTCTTGTTTTTTTCGTCTACTTTCATCATCACTTCGATTGATTGATTTTCTGCTCTCAGTTGCAGGAGTGGATCCACCAACTGGTTGCCTTCGCTGACTACATGGTCTAGACCCATGTCAATCCGAAGGTGCTCAATGTTGCGGTAGAGTGGGCCTCCCGTTTCGAACGTGAGTTGTCTGAAGCTAGGGTGAATATCTCCTCCCTGGAGGACTCGCTGTGCGAGTTAGAGCAGGATTGTGCTTGCCTTTGGGACAAGAACTTTCTGCTTGAGAGGGATCTTTTGACCTCTCTCAACTCGGACGAGATCAAGGTAGCCTTGGAGCATAGGTACTGGGCTAGCATCAACCTTTGTTGCCACATTGTGGATCTGGTGGCTTCTGGCTTTCTGATCTCGATTTTCCACTCAAGGAATGCCAGTGCTAGGCAGTGGTCAGATTTGTTGGGCTTTCCTTGTGATGCCGTTGGGCCCTCGTCTCATCTGCAAGGGAGTCCCCAGCCTTCCGATTGTTCTCCCTTTGGGTAATAGGCCGATTTTGTATTTTTCTTGGGCAGATGGCCCTCTTTGTCCATATTGATTATCATAATGAAGTGAGTAGACCTTTGAGGGTGTCGTTGTTGGTGTACAAGCTTGCATACCATGCTTTTCTTCAATCGTTTTCCCTTTTTCTTTATCAATTTTTCAGCTAAGCATTGCTACTATTGTGGTCGGATTTGTCTTGGGAGCATTAACCAGATTGTGCTCGTTCACTTGGGGAATGTCGCCGCACTTCGATTCTGTGTGGGGTGCTCTTTCTTGTGGATGGGATGTCACCACACGTTGACAAGTGAGTCTCAATAGGGTCAGCTGAGTTTCATGGACACAATAGTTTGGCTTAGGCGATGTCGTAGGCCCTCGTTCGCACGTGGCCATCGATGCTCAATCCTATCAAAGGACGTCATAGCTGTTGTGCGTCTTGTCCTAGCCCACTGACCATCATCAACTAATGGTATTCTTTCCTTTGGAAAGAGGTCGCTACACGCATGCTATGAAAGCCCCTAAGGGTTTTGTGGCCGCTCAATTTAGTGGTCTAACTACCTGGAGGTGAGTCCCTGGACTGTGATATTTGACTTCGCATGGGCCGCTAGGTTACTTCGGATGGGCTACTCGATAACGGGTCCGAGGTTTCTTAACCGTTTGTAGGGCGACGTATGGGTGAACAAAAATCCACTCGACCTAGGGGTAGTCTTGGTCATTTGATTTTATGAGACAACAAATAAGTATTCGCATGGACGATCAAATATGAACAAACACTTATTTTATTAATGTGATTGTGGTACATGTTACAAGAACTCCAAATGATGTATGTTGACCTTACCTGGGTTCGGCTAAGGCTTATTGGTAGTACCTTTTGAGGTGGGAGGCGTTCCAAGTCCTCAGGACCAATTTGCCATCTTGGATGCGTCGCTTGTATGCGCCGCTTCGATGGATGGCTAAGACAATGAATGATCTTTCTTAGTTGGGAGAGAGCTTGTTTTTATTGGTAATTTTTTCAATTACTTCTATACTTCATGGGACTACGTCTCCCACTTTAAATTGACGGGTTTTCACCTTTTTGTTATAATACCATGTAATTCACTACTAGTAAGCCACCATCCACAAGAGTGCTATGTCTTGGGCTTTTTAAGCAAGTTGAGATGCTCTTGGAACCTTTGGGAGTTGTTGAGTGGGTCAAAGTATTTGATTCGAATGTTAGGGAGTTCGACCTCTACTAGGATGACTGCTTCATTCCCATAACATAGGCTAAAGGGTGTTTCTCAGATCGGTTCCCTTGGGGTTGTCCTGTATGACAATAGGACGGATGGTAACTCGTCCGCTAAGGAGCCCCCAGCATCTTCTTACTTGGTCTTCAATTCGTGTAGCAGCGTTCAGTTCATCACCTCCACTTATCCATTAGCTTGCGAATAAACGATGAAGGTGTGGACCAACCTTATCCATAGACTCGTATAGTACCTAACGAACCATTTGTCAGTGAATTGGGTTTCATTATCGGTCACTATGATTTCAAGAATTTCAAACCGGCAAATAATGCTATGGCGAATGAACTCTGTCATGTTTTATTTGGTGATCCATGCAAGCGGGAATACTTCAACCCACTTGGTAAAGTAGTTGATATCCACTATGACAAACTTCCTTTGCCTGAACGTTATGAGCAGAGGAATGAGTATATCAAGCCCCCACTGTGCTAATGGCTAGGACGATTGCAAGACATGTAGCTCCATATCGAGGGCCAGTAGAAGTCTTGCTGCATGATCTTGATGCCCAAATTCTTGCCTTTGACATGGAACTCACAGATGCCGAGGAGCACCTCGTTCAGCATTTTCTGATGTAAGACACCTTATTTAGGGGATCAAGTACCCGCGACAGTATAACTTGAAGTCTATGATGGTGTACCAGCCCACTATTTTCTTAATGCACTTGGCTTCTTCTTGACTCTCTTGCAGGATGCCATTGGTCAGGTCCCTCTTATACGTGGTCATCCAATTATCATTGTAGGCCACTTGTAGTACCTCGCAATTAGGGTCGCCAATACTTGGGACGGTTAGGATTTCCCACATGCCTCTGGCATACTATTCCGAGTTCCCTATCATTGCCACCTCTGCCAACTGGTCCACCTTTCAGTTTTCTTCTCTCGCGACGAGGATTACTTCGACTTTGCCGAATGCCTGAGCCAAGTCCCTCGCTTTAGCGAGGTACTTTGCAAGTAAAGGGTTCAACGCCTTGAAGTTTCCTAGGATATGGTTGACGACCAACTTAGAGTTGTTGTAGACAATCAAGAATTTTGTTAAGCATTCCTTGGCTAGTCGGAGTCTGGCTAGTAACGCATCATATTCGGTGACATTGTTAGTGACTAGGAATCGAGAGTCATAGAGTACTTTATCTCCGATCCGTTTAGAATCTTCAAAACTACACCTGCCCCGCTACTGATATGTGTCGACGACCCATCAATATGCAAGGTCCAAGTCTAAGTCCCCAATTGGTTGATATCTTCGGTGAGGTCAAGGGCGTCAAGAACTGCGGTCACCGTTTCAATGATGAAATTTGCGAGGGCTTGGCCCTTCATGGTCGGCTGTTGCCGATTTCTAAAAGATTCATTTCAGTGGCTGATTGGTCAGGACAATGATCTTGTGCACTCGGAAGTATGGGTGCAACTTCTTGGCAGAGTTAATAAGGGCTTGAGCAATCCTTTCGGCATGTGGATAATGGATCTTGGAAATCGTTAGGACCTTACCAATGTAGTACACCAGCTATTATACATTGGACTACTCGGGGATAATGATCAAATTCAGCGTCGTGTTGGAGACTGTCAGGTACAGATATAGCTCTTTGCCTTCTTGAGGTGATGTTAAGAAAGGAGGGTTAGAGTTTCCATTGTAGGGTTCTAGTGCTAGCATCCTGAACTTGTGGGGAAGAGGCTGCGTTTGAATCTCCATCGTGAATGGGGATCTTCTCAGATCCGTAGAGTGCTACTGGCATCTCCCTTGAACACATGTTGCCAAATCTTCTGTAGCGGCCCAGATTTTAAAACATAAGAAAACTCCAGTTATTGAGTCAATATAATCCGGTCAACGTAAAATGTTGACCAGAAGGCGTGATCCGGTCAACGTAAAATGTTGATCGGAAGGCGTGATCCGATCAACGTAAAAGGTTGACCGAAAAACGTGAATGGATGGAAGGACGGAGTGGCTTGTGTATTGGAGGCCGGAGTAGATTATGGAAAAACCGAAGTTGATAATCAGGTCAACAGGTGTTGACCTGAAGTCATGAAGAGATAATTGAATGTATTTACATAAGAAAGTTAAATCCTGTTAAGTTCAGTGAACCAGGAATTAATTAAGAAATCTAAAACCCGTTAAGTTCAGTTAACTAGAAATTTATGAACTTCTTGAAAATATAAAACCATTAATGACCTAATTAATAAGGAAACTTTTAGGAAAGGTATAAGCCATAAATAAGAAACATTCTCCTTAGATTTGCTAATCATTAATGATGAAACTTTTTCCTTGGATTTGCCAATCATTAATGATGAAACATTTCTCTTAGATTTGTCAATCATTAATGATGAAACATTTCCCATGTAGTGTCAATCATTAATGATAGTTATTAGACTTAAAACCTATAAATAAGAACCAGAGGAATAAGAAAAAGGTATAAAATAGAAATTCTAGTAAAGGGAGGCCAAAAGATCAAGGCAAAGTATAAGAACCCAGGCAAGAGTAAAGATCAAGGCAAAGTAGAAGAAACCCAAACAAGATACTCACCCATATTTTTAAAGTTCATGTTTATGCATGTTTGCTACGTAAGTATATAATATTCTTATGAAATTATGTAGGTATGATGTTTGTTCTGTTTTTATAATTTATCGTTCTTAATCGCATGTTTAAAAGAAACTCTGGAATTCATGGTGTTAGATTTTATTCTGTTTAAAGTATATGTTTGATTGTCGATCGATACAAACTCTGATAATTGATGTTCAAAGAAAAGACTTCTAACTTTTAAGAAGAAGAGTTTTGGACTTTGAAGAACTCCGACCTTTAGAACTACGGACTTCAAATGGAAATGAACCCCGGTTTTTTTTTGAACTCCGGATTTAAGGAACTCCGACTATTTGAGCTTCGGTTTTTAATGGAATTGGAACTCCAATTTCTGAATTACGGCTTTCGTTGAAAAAGTGCTCCGACTTTTATGAATAAATAACTTCAGCCTTAATGAATAAGGAACTCCGATTTTTAAGAACTTCGGATTTCAGAAAAGAACTCCGCCTTTGAAAAGAACTCTGGCTTTTTAAAAGAACTCCAGCTTTGAAAAAAGAACTCCGACTTTCGGAACTCCGACTTTGAAAAAAGAACTCCGGCTTTTGGAACTCCGGCCTTCTGAAAAGAACTCCGACCTATGAACATGGAATAATGCATGTAATCCGGACAGCAAGTGAAACTCTACGACTTTTGACTTTCAAACTATGATGTATGGCCATTAAAAGACATGAACTAAGAACTGAGTTTCTATTAAACTTACTGTTAAAGATGAATGAAAGATATTGGAGTGACACTCGAGGATTGCCTCCTAGGCCACGGGAGGAAACTTTCTGGTGGCATAAGAACTTTGGACAACGGCCCCGTATGCCAGGTTAAAGGCATTACCTCCCCCCCGGGGAGCATAATAAGGGGATACGGCTTTAGGTTGTGGGGTTACACACAACCCGTCCTCAATATTGTCCGCTCTCGTCCGATCCCTAAAGATGATAAGAATTTTCAATAGTTTTTATGAGTTTTCAAAAGATAAGATAAGAAGAAAAGAATAAGGAAATTTCGAACTAAAGAAGAAACGATATGTTGGTTTTCGTATGCTAAGTTATGTTATGAATCTCTGTTTTGATCCACTTATATATATATTTATGATTTCTGTTTTCTGTATGTGAGTATTTTGTTGGGCTTTATGGCTTACTCTTATTATTTTCAGATGACGAAAGACTCATGGAGGACGAAATTGAGTAGAACCATATGATATAGTTAGCGGGCTGGAGCTGATCAATGAAGAGCTTAATTTTATTTCCTTTTGATATTTTGAGAAGACTTGTAAAATATTTCGTTGTATAAGATAGATGTTAGCATGTTTTCGTGATTTCTTTTTAGATAAATAAAATTAATAATTCTAGTATACATCTCAGGTTTGAAATTAAAACTGGAAGGCCAACTCATATAGTTCGGCCTCATCAATCCTGTGTAAAAGAAAAGAAAAATTTTTATGTCCACTTTATTATTATTATTTTAAGACAAGGATTTAGGTTTGACGACGGTTTTATGCGATGGAATAAAGTCGGGCTGTCACATCTTCTCCACTCTCTCCTCCATCTAGGGGGAGGACACATTTCTCTTGGTATTGAGAAAGGTCCTTAGCTCTGAATTGTTGAGAGAGGGATGTGGGTCTTGAATATTGCTAGCCCGTGGCAGCCGTGTGCTACAAGAAACTTCTGATTGGGCCGAGGGCCTCCTGTTGTTGCGAGAGTAGCGGGGATTCCACTGCTCCAGCTGTCCCTTTGTACCTCTTAACTCAGTCGGCCCTCCGGCTACTTCTGGGCCCTGCTGCTCGAGGTCACGAGAGCCTTGACATCATCGGGCCTCAATGTCCTCTCGGCTGGATGCATTTTCGCCTGGTTCCTTTGCTTCAAGACCGAAGCTTCTGCGATGGAGGCATGAGTACCTTGTTGCTGTTTGTTCATATGCACATTGATTATTTGGAGCATCTTGAACATATCTCCCATTTGTACAGCGAGTGCACGCATGTCAGGTTCAAAACGTCCATCCATATGGTTACCCACTAAGGGGTTATCGCCTTGGTTGGCAGTTACTTAATCGATACGCTGGTTTGTACCCTAGTATTGATCATGTTTTGTTCGAGAGTGTAATGGTTGGACTTTCAAATCATTCTCACAGAGGACGCCAATGATACATTCTTAGATTTGGATTGTTTTACAAATTAGGGAGCTACCTGATCTTTCGTATCAGGTCAAATTGAGGCAGATCCAGTCTTTATTTCTGGTAACTTGGGTCATACAAAATATAACGAATAAATAAGAGGTCAGAGGATTTATGGGACCCACTCTTTAGTTTTTCCTCCGATATTCATGTCAGAAATCTTTCTCAACGGACGAAAAGACGTGAAATTAATTTTTAAAAATATTTTTTGTTTAAATTGT
>JAODPA010065268.1:0-11013 GCA_025585075.1 Nepenthes mirabilis | reverse complement strand
TATTTACTTAGGAGAAATTTTTTTCGAAAAGAGCTACATATAACAACTCATATTAACATGACACAAGATATAAAACTTTCAAAGTTGGTTAACTTAGTATATAATGTTTAATGGTAAAGAAAGTCCAAATCACAAATCCAATGATATATGTGCAACAAGTATAGGAATATTGTAGAAAAATTATAGTAAAAATTTTTACATTTATCATAAAAAGGATGGACAAATATTAAAAATTGTGACATTTGATATTAAAATAAACAGGTTTAAGTTTTTCACACTGAAGTCTACTCTATGTTAGCTATCTATTGTTTCAACCCCTCCAATACAAACATTTAATATTCATTCACCTTTTCCCGCTTTTGAGATCGTACAATAAATGATAATCTCTACTTTCTCTACTCTCGGACTTTAAGAAAAGTGAAAATTATTTTACTTCTTCTTGATAATATAGATGCTTTATATAATGTTTATAAGTATAAAGGTAAACAATATATTTAGGTGACCAATGACAATTTTTTTCCCATCACTGTAATTAGAAATTTGTGATCCACCTTTGATAATGTTTTTATATTTTTAAAATTTTTCATGAGTTTGATCTCTATTGAATAATTGGTTGATAATAATTATGATATTTAATTTAACTGTAATAGTTGCCTTGTGTAGGATAAAGAGTTGGGAAAAGTAATTACGAAGGGGTTTAAATTGGGACATTTATATTTTTTTCTAATTTTTTATTCCTACTCTCTCTCTCTCTCTCTCTCTTTTATTTTTGCTTACATTATTGCTACTAATAATAATAATACATAACATAAAAGATTAGGACACCCGATTCTATTATTTTAAATTATCCTACATGACATGGCCATTTAATTAATAAAACTTTATTTCTTTTTGAGTCAAGCGAATGTATGTATTTCTTTTAAATTTTGAAAAAGTAAGGTTTTATCTTTTCCTTTACATGATAGCCATGCATTTATGAGTTTTGAGATTGTTTATACCAATGTATAGAATGAGTTCGGCTATTTCTTGTATTAACTACAAACATATTGTGAAGTCCATTAATGTCTATCGCTGCCTTACTTGGTTATACATTTTTCACTGTAAAGATAAAGTATTTTCAGTATTTAAACCTTTATTACTTATATCGAAACATATTTTTTGACACGTATTAAAATACGACATCACAACCTTTGAAAATTATCTAACACAAAAAGTATTCTATCTCAATATTCTTGTCATTATACTCTATAATAAAATTAGATCGCTAAATCTAAAAACCGTCATCTTCTAAATGTTATTCGTATCTTATTAATTGAATCGTTTGTATCTCCTAAACTATGGGTATAAGCTTTATATAAAATTGTATATTTGATAAACAAGTTACCATCACAAATCTGGCATTACAATTCCCCATACTATCATTTGTTTGTAATTTTACCTGATTGTCATTTTCTACATATATTTGGCTGCTTTTATTTTGTCCACTTACCTCGAATTAAATGTCACAAACTTACATCTCAAGCTATCAAGTACGTATTTTTTGGATATAGTAATATACAGAAAGATTTGTCTGTTCTGATATCGACACCAGTAAATTTTGTATTTATCGCCATGTGATCTTCTTTGAATATCTATCTTACTTCCATTCTCGTATCATATATGAATCAACTTCCATCATTCTTCTAACTTTTAACGACCAAACTAATTTAAAACACCAATTTAAACCAAGATTTTTCTCAATCCAAAACCAACGTCTCACTTTGCCACGCTTCAACCTCAATGGTTTACTTGGATTATTTGACCTCCAGATAGGTATGGTTTCTCACATACAGTTTACTAAGCAACTTTGGTACTACTTTTGTATTTTTATCTTTCCTCATGCCTCTACTTAACAATGTTGGCAACAAGCTATCAAGATGAGTTTCAGATTTTTTTTAAGACAACCATTTTTAGAATAATGTGCAATATCACTTTAGAATCAAACATGTTGGATGTAAATTAATATATATCATTAAACTACGATTTGATGGCTCTATTGATAGATATAAAGCTCGATTGGTAGTATTTGGTAATCACTAAGATTACGGTATTGATTATAAGAAAACCTTTATACTAGTAAATAAAATGATTACCATGCGTACTATTATTATCATTTTTCATGGTCACTTTCATAGACGGATATAAAGAATGTATTCTTGTGTTGGGATCCAAAAGAAGAACTTTATATGACTTCGTTTTCTAACATAATCACTTATTACTCTTCTAAAGTGTATAAATTAAACTATTTTTTGTATGGTTTAAAATAGGTACCGTGAGAATGGTTTGAAAAATTGTATACCTAACTTCTCGAGTTTGACTTTAGTCAAATTTAATATAATTCTTCATTTTTTCTTTACAAGACCTTTACTGAAATTGTTATACTTCTCATTCATGCGGATGATGTTACTATAATTAGATTTGACTCTCAATTGATTGAGTAGTTGCAACATCACCTACAAACTTTATTTCATATGAAAGATTTTGGTTTAATATAGTATTTTTTTGGTCTTAAATTACAACATACTCCTACTGGCAGTATTTTATACCAACACAAGTATACATTGAAGTTTATTACGTTAGTCAATCTTTAAGATAGAAATTCTGTCCTTACAATCTAGAAGTTAATTTGAAATTCCAACAACAGGAATGAAACTTATTACTTGATAAATCTATGTACCAATAATTAGTAGACAGTTTGAATTACTTAACGATTCCCTGATTTGATATCTCTTTTGTAATCCAACAAGTGACTTAATTTATTTTGGGTCAAGGACTATTTTTCCATTTGTGAAATGAAAAATTCGTTGCCTAAAGTGTATTTCGGGTCAAGGACTATTCTTTTTAATTAAGAATTCCTTACATTTGCAATAATTCAGTAACACTGATTAAGTGGGCTAAACTAATACTCTTATTATTAGCTAGTATAAGTTTATTAGTAATACTTTTATTTCTTTGAAAATGTAAAAGCAATCTCAAATATCGAAAATGTTTGGTTATGGGGCTTAAAGGAGAACTTGACATTTCCCAATTTAATTCAACCACCCTTCATGGCGATAACATTAGGGTTACGTAGAATGGCTCCAATTTTTCCTTTCATGAACGCACAAAATATTAAAGTTGATTATCACTATATTTATACAGTATTTCATCAATATATGATCACTCTTCGTCACATCTCTACATATCTTTAAATAGCAAACGCTTTTATTAAAATTTCTTCACACCAACAATACTAATTCACAGTTGACAAATTGATGCATCTTACTCGGCCGACATCAATTTGAGGAGGATGCCAATCGGATATGATATGACTCATTTGGATTTGTAAGATATGTTTATATATGTATTGTATACATTTACCTTAATTAAGTGATTTTAAGTTTAGTATAAATGATTACGTTTGTTATAATTATGATTATAATTTAAAAAAGTATAGAATTATAATACGTTATAATTAGGGATAGAAATATTCTGTTAATGATAAGAAACTATCAATTGACAGCTGTTGCGTCCTCAGATCCGAATTATGAAATTTAAATCTTATCCGTCGAGCATCAAATGTGTTCAATCTCTGTATGCTCTAAATCTAGGTCCTATCCAATACAAAAATAACGGTCAAAGAATTGACGGGACTCACTTTCTAATATATCTTTCGATACTCAAGTCAATATCTTCCTTTTGAAAAGGAGAAAAAGAGTATGTAAGTTTGAATGCAGGTAAAATTATTTGTCTTTATTTAGGAGTTATACTTTTCAAAAAGCATCTTAATAAGAGAGAGAATGAGAGGGAGTTTCTTTATTCTAAACGTATTATAATTTTGTTCTTTCTTTGAAAAAGTATCATCCCCTCTCTTGTAGGAAAGATGATATTTTTATAGAAATTAGCGGACAGTTGACTTTTCCTGTTAACTACCCAGAAAACCGATAAGTTGATAGGATTTTGCTCAGGCGATAATTTTAATTGGCGCCTGTGGTCATTCAAATAAGAGTGGAAAATCATTTCAACAACTGGCACCAATTTCTTCCTCATCTAAGCCATCAATTACGTCCTTAATTTGGGCTTAACGAGAATATTAGGCCTCCACACCTTATGGGTTGAATCTGTGAGATGAGTTTTTCATATTGGGCCGCTGGGGACAATATCCATCGCTAGCCCTCCATGTCAGGAGGCTTGGAACTTAGCCTTTTGGTGTGATGTCTAAGGACAATCTTTTGACCGAACCCATGCTCTTAGTTTGATGAATGGCAATATCTATTTGAGGACTTACTCTTAGTCCGATGACTGACAATATCTGTCTGAGGACTTGTTCTTAGTCCCATGGCTGACAGTATCCGTCCGAAGACTTACTCTTAGTATGATGGGTTTGATGCGCACCATCAGTAGAGGCATTAAATGCGAGTCCCCTCAATTGTGGCATTATTTTGGAAACGTAACAGCCATCACTATTCATTTTCGATATCTGATGTGTTCTATGACCTGTGAGAGGCCAACATGTGCCTCAATTATGATGAGGCGCATCTTTTTAAATTTTTTTACCATTTAAAATTAATCCCGCATTTATTAGGGTTATTTTTTATCGTGGCTTCACATTTCCTTCGAACGCTCTCACTTCACTCCAGACTTCATTGTTCTTCTTTATCAAATTATCTGTAATGGCGCATGGTATCAAAGATATTCAATCCACCCTCTCCCCTGAGGAAGTTAAAACCATTTGTGCTAGATATAAGATTCCAACTATGATAGCGTATCTACTACCTTGTGCAGACGACAGGGCTTGCACTCCTCTAGAAGGATTTGTTACAGTATACAAAGTCTATCTAAAAGGATATCTTCGTTATCCCATGGCACTGGAGCTTTATCAGATCATGACAGCTTTAAAAGTTCCAGTGGCTAAGTTACAACCTAATGTTGTAAGGTATCTAATTTCTCTGTGTGTTCTTGCACGTTGTCACGGCCTGGTTTTAGACATTATGACCGCAAAGTTTATTTTGAGATTTTCCCATGGGCAAGATTAGATTGTAATTTTTTCTCGCCCAAAATTTGATATAAGTGGATGGAACCCAAACTCCACCAAGAGGTTAAAAAATATATACTTTTTCCTTACGGTTCCCCCTGAATGGGGCTTTTCAAATGAATGGGACTGTGTTGAATCGAGCTTCTGCGCTAAAGCATTTAAGTAGGAAAAGGAAGCGGTGAAGGAACTCAATAACTTAACACAGGCTAACCTCAATTCTTTTAATGAGAATAACAAGAACCGATTGTTGAAACGTGAGGCCTTTGAAAAGGCAAAGTAGGAGCCTCAACTTGAAGGTTCTAGAGCTACCGGTACTTCCTTGGCTCTTAAGGGAAAGTTGAAAAGAAAGAAAAAGTCATTGAAGATTAGTGAACCGTTCGAAAAGGTAGGAAAGATCCGTCGAATGGAAACATTTAAGCGTCCGGAGGTCACAGCAGATACCGCCTCCTCTGATGACGATGAAGATGTCATTGACCAACTGGTGAGGAGGAAGGGATTATTGGGAATGGCTTCAGTTCAATATGCTGTGACTGTCAGACCTTCAGAGAGTGGTGAGTCTGTTGCTCATCTTGGTCCATCCAAGGGCATAGATGAGGTTTCATTCATCGCTCTCTTTTGGGGGGCCTATGCCCGACCTCCCGACCAACTTTTTCGGGGAGGCTTCTGATTGGATTGCTGAGAATCCGACCAAGGATATAACAAAAATCCCAACCGAGGAGGCAATCGAAACTCCGGCTGAAGTAGTTGAGGTCAAGGATATAATAAGGGCCACTGAAGTGCCCAATTCTGAGCTCCCTTCATTCGATGTCCAAATGTTCGAAGAAAATATTAGTTCATCCGAGGTCCTTCAGGATGTCGCAACCATTGGTGATAGAGAAAAGTCCAAGGCGTCCTCTAAAGTTCAAACTGAGACTAGGGTTGGGGTATCCTTAGAAACGGCTGAGCCCTAGTCTTTGACATTCAAGAGGTGGCTCCTAAGATCGAGGCAATCATTGATTTGTCCGAGGTTGAGGAAGTGGTCTTTGGAGTGGACGCAGCGCAGCCCACGGAGCATTTGGAATCTGAAGCCCAGAGAGGGGAAAGCACATCATTAGGGAGTTTTTCTCTATCCAAGGTATTTATTCAGAGTATTCTTGGTTCTATCACTTTTTCTTTTGGCCAATACTCTGCCGATATATTCTCTTTTTGAAGCTATGGAATTTGATCACCCATTTTTCTTCAATAATCAATCAAATTGCCCAATCTCACATAGATTTGGAAATGTTTTGGGTTTCAGAGGAATGTGCCAACTGTCTCAAACGTTAACTTGTTGAGTCTTAGCATAAAATTTTCTCCCTTGAGGATTTACTGAAGGATCAGCAGTACCAGTATTCCCTCTTTAGAGAAAGAAACATCCAACTTGAAGATAAATTCAGAACCTCAATTAAGGTCGAGTATATCAAATTGACATTGGACCAAAAATACTAGGACAACATCAACTCTTTAGGAGCATAATGTGGCTACTGATCAAAAGTTTCTTCTTTCTCTATTTTATCTAAGGAATGCCAGTGCCTAGCGTCAAGTAGATTTGATTGACTGTCCTGAAGAGGATAAAATTTTTTATTCTCCTTTGCCAGGATCCTCTAGGCTTTAAATTTTTTTTACTTGTAATTATTTTTCAGTATAAATAAAAATTCTTTCTTCAGACAATGCCATTTCTCTCTTTTTATCTTGGTTTACATCAGTGTGTGTTGGTTAGCAGGACACTTTAGATGTCGGATCATAAATATTACTTAAGTTATTGTTAACTCATGGCTTCTGTACCTAAGATTGACCAACGGGTATCAAAATATTCTTATGTTTAACCTAAGTTTTTCTAAAACCATATTTAATTGACAATACTACTTTGAAGGTCTTTGCATATGTGCTTCTAAAGAAACCTCCTAAATTTTTCAATCTTCGGCCTCATTAGGGCAGCTCGAATCATGACTACGTTTTAATTACCGACCTCGTGCAGGTCACTTAGTTAAGTAACTGAGTTTTACCGAGAACCAAGTGTGGTTCACAAAACAGGTAAACAAAATTCACAAGACTTAAGGGCAATTTAGGTCATGTAATTTCATGAAATGATATGCAAGCATCCAAATGAGTGTATAACAAAGAACAAACAAATAAATAAAAGTTATTTTATTAATTAAACATGATACATGCACTCTTACTTATACAACTAACCTTACCTGGCTACAGGTATAATTACTGATAGTATTTTTTGAGGTAAGAAGCGTTCTAACTTCGAGGGACTTGTTTGCCTTCTTGAGTGTGTAATTTGTATGCCTTATTTCGAAGGAGACCAGGAATGACCCCTCCCAATTAGGAGAAAGTTTGTTCCGGTTGGTATTTTTGTCAGTTGCCTCAATACTTCGTAGCATTAGATCCCCCACTTTAAATTGGCACGCTCTCACCTTTTTGTTGTAATATTCGGCAACCCTCTGTTGATAAGCTGCTGTCTGCAACCGTGCCTTGTCTCGGGTTTCTTCAAGTAGATTAAGATTTTTTTAAAACCTTTGTGAATTATTTCTTAAATTAAAAGATTTGACTCATAGACAAGGCAGTCCGACTTCTATGAAAATTATAGCCTCAATCTCGTAGCATAAATAAAATGGTGTCTCACAGGTCAACTCTTTGGGTGTCGTCCTATATGACCATAGAATAGATGGAAACTCATCCACCTAGGAGCTCCTATCATTCTCAAGTTTTGTCTACAAGCCGTATAGTATTGTGTGATTGATAATTTCTAATTGTCCGTTACAATGTGAATAGGCGACCGAAATATGAACCAACTTTATCTTCAAACTGCTATAGTACTTTGTGAGGCGCTTGCTAGTAAATTGGATTCTGTTATTAGTCACAATAATTTTGGGGATGCCAAATCTACATACGATATTTTATCGGACAAACTTTATTGCATTCTGTTTAGTGATCCGAGCTAATGATACAGTGTCGACCCATTTTGTAAAATAATCAATCCCTATAATCACAAATTTCCTTTGCCCTAAAGCAACCGGGAGGGGTCCGAAAATATTGAGCCTCCATTGTGCAAATGGCCAGGGCGACTGTAGAGTTTGGAGCTCTATATGTGTCCGATGGGCCGGATTCCTATGTACTTGGCAATTCTCACATTTCTGAACGAAATCCATAGCGTCATGCTGCATAGTTGACTAATAATAACCTTACCTCATCAACTTAAAAGTAAAGTTCTTGCCACCAATATAAGATTCGCAAATACCAAGGTGTACCTCTCTGAGAGTATAATCAACCTTTTCTGCCGTGAGACACCGTAAGTATAGGATAGAGTATCCACGTCGATACAGTGACCATCCATAACGATATACCAACCTGCTATCTTTTTTACTCGCCTGACTTCATCTAAATTTTCAGACAATATACTACCGGACAAGTACCTCAAGCAAGGGATCATCGATTTGTCAATGCTGGTTATCTGCATTACTTCTCGCTCCGGGTCATCTATACTAGAAATTTTGAGGACTTCACACATTCATCGAGTGTACTGCTCAGGATCCCTGGCTGCTACTGCCCTTGTTAATAAATCAACTTTCCCGTTCTCTTCTCTTGTAATATGGAGCAACTCTACATTTTTAAACGCAGAAATCAAATTTCAAACTTTTGAGAGATACTTGGAAAGTTACGGGTTGCAAGTCTCAAAAAGTTTCTTGAACTTGGTTGATAACCAACTCTGAATCATTGTAGAGGACTAGGTTCTTCACTGAGTATTCTTTGCTAACTTAAGTACTACAAGTACTATTTCGTATTTTGCGACGTTATTGATTGTTGGGAATCCAAATATTATTGAATATTTTATCTCTAAACCCTCGGGTGTTTTCAACACAGCGCCAACACTGCAACCTACTTGCGTTGAATATCCGTCCATGTGTAAAGTCCACACTGGAGTGTTTTGCAAATCATCAAATTGAATAAGGTCAGGGGTGTTCAGAATCAAAGTTGTTGTTTCAACAATGAAATCTATGACGGCACGGCCTTTCAAAGCTGGCCTTGATGAAATTATATGTCAAATTCACCCAACTCGATGACCCATTTGACCAGTTGTCCTGCTATATTCGACATCTGTAATATTTCTCTTAATAGTTGGTCAGTCAGGACGATAATTTTGTACGCATGAAAATATAGTTTGAGTTTCCAAGAAGAATACACAAGCGCCCAAAACCATCTTTTTTGCATGAGAATACCTAATTTTTATTTCGGTCAAGATCTTACTGACATAATGTACATGCCATTTCCTGTCAAACTGTTGTTGAATCAGAATCGAGTTTATAACTGTATCAAACACAACCACATATAAATATAATTGCTCGCCTTCTCGAGGAAAAGTTAAAAGTGGTGGGTTCGAGAGAGACTCCTTAAGATCCCGAAATGCAACTTCAAAATTGGTTGTCCATTGGAAACCGTTTGCCTTCGTTCCCCTCAAACCTTTGAAGAAAACTTAGCGCTTCTCGACCGATTTAGACAATAATCAAGATAGTGCTGCTAATCTCCCAGTTAACTTCTGAACTTCTTTTACAATTTGAGGTGAATTCATATCGATAATAGCTTTGATTTTTTTAGGGTTTGCTTCAATTCTTCGATATGAAACGATAAAACCCAAGAATTTTCTTAAAGTTACTTCAAATGTACATTTTGTGAGATTGAGGTTCATATAATGTATCCGGAGGACATTAAATGCCTCACCTAGATCACGAATATGGCCATCGGCTATTCTGCTATTGACGAACATATCATCCACATATACCTCCATATTTCGTCCAATCTGAGCTTCAAATATCTTATTGAAGAGTTGTTGATAAATGGCACATGCATTCTTTAGTTCGAAGGGTATAATTTTATTATAGTATATCCCTTGATCGGTCATGAATGATATGTACTCTTTGTCCTCTAGATTCTTGCAAATCTAGTTGTAACCTGAATATGTATCGATTAAATTCATAAGCTTGTGCCCGAATGTTAAGTCTACAGGCAGATTAATTATTAGCAACGAAAAACTATCTTTTGGACATGCCTTGTTGATATCGGTGAAATCAGCACACATCCTCCATTTTTTGTTACCCTTCTTAAACATGACCACATTTGACAACCAATCTAGATACTGAACTTTCCTAAAATCAGCATCTCTGATTGGTGCACTAATTTACGCTCTGGTATTTACCATGCTGGTTTTATAAAAGTGTGGTAATATTTTTAATCATTTTCACAGATAGTGCCAATGTTGCGTCCTCGAATTCGAATTGTGATACGAATAGTGAAATTTGATTCTTATCCATCGGGCGTCAAATGTGTTTGATCTCCGTATATTGTAAATCTGAATCTTGTGTAATATAAAAATCACGGTCAAAGAATTGGCGGGACTCACTTTCCGATATATTATCTGATACTCAAATTAATATCTTCCTCTTGAAAAGGAGAAAAGAGGATGCAAGTTTGAATGTAAGTGAAATTATTTGTCTTTATTTTAGAGTTGCGCTTTTTGAAAAGCATCTTAATAAAAGAGAGAATTTATCTATTATGAACGTATTATGATTTTGTTCTTTCTTTGAAAAAGTGTCGTCCCCTTTCTTATAGGAAAGGGGATGCTTTTATAGAAAATAAGGGGCAGTTGACAGAAAACTGATAAGTTGATAGGATTTTGCTCAAGTGGTAATTTCAACTGGTGCCTACAGTCGTTCAAATAATAGCGGGAAATCACTTCAAAAACTGACACCAATTTCTTTCACATCCAAGCCATTAATTACGTCCTTGATTTGCACCTAACGAGAATATTGAGTCTCAATACTTTATGGGCTGAATCTGTGATATAGCTTTTTAATACTGGGCAACTGATGATGATACCCACCAATAGCCATTTAGACCAATTTACAATATTATAAGAATGGAAGAAAAGAGAGTCAACC
>JAODPA010065258.1:0-11013 GCA_025585075.1 Nepenthes mirabilis | reverse complement strand
ATATAATAGGATATGCAAAAACTTATCCCGATGGGTATGCCTATAGTGAGCAGGCCCAAGAAGAAGGAATGACCAAAATCCACGAAGGTCTATATATCCGCGTCTGGACGGTCAACACGTGCCATTGACCGATTAAAAGGTCAAAATGGGCCGGCATAAGGATGGGCAACCGACTCGTAGGACAGTCAATGTTCTGTTAACCGGAAGTGCCACAGTAGGCCGGCTTTAGAACAGACTTCACGTTGGCCAAACTCGGTTTGGCCCACACTCCCATTCACGACCAGCAATAGTCATTTCTCCTTATTTTTTGTTTTCCCAAAAGGCAATCACTATTATAACGGTCACAAGCAGATTTAGTGCGTCTCACACGAGGAAAGCGCCAGATTCTTTCCTCTGTTTGTAGCAAACCCTAACAGCTATAAAATATAGAAGGAAAATAATCCTCCCAAGGAGTCATTACCGCTATTAAAGCCCCACGCCAAGAAAGGAAGCCTACCCAACAGAGCGCAGGAATCAAGTATTCCTATCAAAGGAAAGATGCCCAGCATCTCAGTTATAAAAGCCCATGGAGTCCTCACTCCAGGGCATGCGATCATCTTGGCTAACAGATGCTCTCCTTCTTGCTAAGAATCACTCTCAAAAAGCCCTAACTCTCGTAAAAGTGCCCATAAACTTACACAACATTATGGTGATTTCGAAAGCTCCCAGGCTTATAGAACGCCCACTCTCTCTCTGCCGTCCCCCGTGACCATAGGGTAGAGAACCAGCGCTCCTTTCGAGCCACAGAAAGCCTTTCACAACAAGAGCAAGACCCCCACAACAAAACACTCTTCGCACTTCTCCTTGTTTATCATTTTTGCCCCTACCTTCTTATTCTTTGAAGGTCGTTTACTGACTTGAGTGTTAGAGCGTTTTCGGTGGGATAACATCCTACCGACACTTGACCTCTTGTTTATTGTGGTGGTGTGCAGGATCCATACTCGATAAACAAAATCGGATTGAACCAATAACTTGACCCTAACTTATTCGAAGTTTGGTTCCAAGACGCATCATTGACGCCGTCTGTGGGAAACGCTTACAAAAAACCTACCACCTACCTTAGATATTTTCCTCAGCTTCACCTTTAGAATTCACGTCATCATCTAAAATAGTGAACACGAGGATACAAGCTAGTGAGCTCGCTAGAGACATGACCTCGCCCGACCAGGACCACGCTATCGGTATCCTGGTCAATGGGACGGTCAACGGGGTGCCCACACCCTTCTTCTAAAATTTGGTGGAGCACATGTAGAATATGAACAAGATACTCCAAATACTCTGCTCCTGCCAAGAGCACGCACAACAGGGGGTTTCGTCGACAACAGCCCCTACGTTGGCCTCCAAGAGAGGAGGCCAAAGGAAGAAGAAATTGGCCAGGAAATCTTGAAGGTCGGCCAACATTCAGATGTTAGAGTCCTCACAGGCCCAAAGCCAACTAAGGCCTGAGGAGTGTTCAAGTAGTATGACTATGGAAGAAAGTCCTAAACAAAGGAACCTCCGATATTCTCGAACGAAATTGAGGTCCCGAGTCTAAAAAGGAGCCTCCCGGGCCGTCAGATCCACTGGAGATAGTAGCCGGCCGGTTACTGGTCACACCATAGGAAGGACGGAGTTAATAACATATCTCAACTCCAAAAGATCAGTCAAAGCAGCTCGAACAGATCCAAGATGGGAGAAAATCTAGAACCGCGATGAAAGCACGACAAATCTGAACAGTTCTCCTTTCGCAACAGAGATTTTGAACCATCAAATGTCGGCAAAATTCAAAATGCCAACCCTTGACTCATACGATGGGAGTGCTGATCCCATGGATCACCTCAATCACTTCTGTGCCCATCTGAGTCTGCAAGGGTTGAAAGACGCAGTCATGTGCCGCTATTTTTCGCTTACCTTGAAGGGGGATGCTCGCATTTGGTTCCATCACATTCCATCGGATTCGATCTGGAGCTTCCGGGAGCTGATTGATTTCTTCTTTACGCAATACGCCTCCAGGCGCTGAGAAAAGAAGTAGCCTTAGCATCTATCACACATCAAGTAGAAGCACGGGGAGAATCCACAAAAATTTCTGGATCGCTTCGGGCAGAAGCCAGGCGGATCCCTAGGCTCACTAAGGAGATGAAGCTTGACAGTTTCATATCCGCATTGACGTATGAGGACTTCTTTAGGCACCTGACACATAAGAATCCGCAGACCTTTCAGAAAACGGAATTTATCACCAGGGCTTACGCAGCAGCTAAGGAGGCCAACAAGGCTAAGCGTCTCAAGCGGACCGAATCACCTTACTCTTTCCTAGCAGAAGGAAAGAGGAAATACAGCAGCGGCAACCACTCCCGCAGGAAGCACCACAGGACTGGACCGCTAGCGCGTAAAGATTATGGGCCGATCAACCTGACGCCCTTGACTGACACATGTTCAAATATCATCATGTAGATCCATGGAAAAAAATTTCTTAAGTGACCAAAACTACTTAAGAAAGCGGAAGGAGAAAATCCGGCCAAGTACTATGATTTTCATTGATCTCCTGGACACTTCACAAAAGATTAAAAGACTCTCTAGCGGGAGATAGAAGAGCTGATCAGTGGAGGCCACCTCACCAAGTTCGTCAAGAACCCTGGCCAAAGCTCCGGCACTGCAGGCGGAGAGGGACCAGAGCCTTCTCCTCCATGGATTAGGGTTGCAGCGGGAGTGGTCAATATGATGACGACTTAACCGGCCAAGACTCCGGCGGACCACAAGGAACGACAGACTGGGAGAAAAAAATAGCGCACTGAAGATTACGTCATTAGTTTTAGCAACGATGACTTGGAATATGTAATTTCTCCCCACGCAGACCCCCTTGTTGTATCTGCGCTCATTTTAAACGGTAGCGTCGACTACCAACTAAAGTGAGTGTTTGTTGATAATGAAAACTCACGCGATTTGCTTCACTTTGGTGCATTCTTTAAACTCGATTTACAAATGAGTCAGTTAAAACCTGTCGAAGGCCCGCTATATGGCCTTGACAACGAACCCGTGCCCGTCCAGGGTACAATCCAGTTAGAAGTCACCATGGGTATATACCCAAGAACGGCGAGCCGTACACTCATCTTCTTGGTGGTCGACCTACCCTCCGTTTACAATGCTATACTAGGCCACCCGTGTCTAATAGCATTCGGAGCCGTCATTTCGATTCCGCATCTTAAGATGAAATTTTTTATAGTATGTGGTGTCGGCGAAGTGCTGGGCGACCAAGTCACTGGGTGGACATGTTACAGATCCCAGATCGCCCCAAGTGGCAGCGCCAAGTCGGCAAGAAAACTCGACCATCGAGATGAAGTGACTCTACAGTAAGCTGTTCGGAGAGGCAACCGATCTAATCCCACTAAACCCGGAAGATCCGAAAAGGTGCGTACAAATCGATGGTTCACTCAACGGGATACTGTGCGACGAGCTTATCACGTTCTTACGACAGAACGCAGACATCTTCTCATGGACTCCCACTGACATGCCTGGGATTCCGGTTGGAGTAATGGTCCATAAGTCGACTTCACTGATGTTAATAAGACCTGCCCGAAAGACAGCTTTTTTTTACTCTGGATTGACTTATTGGTGGACTCCACATCTGAACACGAGCTGTTGAGTTTTATGGATGCGTACTCAGACTATAATAAGATCCGGATAAGCCAAGAGAATGAGGAGTACACCTCATTCATGACGGATCAAGGCACTTATTACTACAAGGTCGTGCCTTTTGATCTAAAAAACGCGGGCGCTACTTACTAGCGGCTCGTGAATAAGATATTTGAAAAGTAGATCGGCCGCAATATTGAGGTGTACGTTGACGATATGTTCATCAAGAGTAGGGCCACCAATGACTATATTCGTGATCTGGTTGAATCTTTCGAGGTGCTCTGCGCACATAAAATGAAACTGAATCCGGTTAAGTGCGTCTTCGGAGTATCCTTAGAAAAATTCTTGGAATTTATCGTCTCCCAACGAGGGATCGAGGAAAATCCAGAGAAGATTAAGGCTCTCACAGACATGAGTTTGCCACGGAACGTCAAGGACATCCAATGGCTAACCGGACAACTGGCGGCCTTATCCTGCTTCTTGACGAAATCAGGCGACAAGTATCAGCTTTTATTTAAGGTATTAAGGGGAACAAAAATGAACGGATTCCAGTGGACGACGGAGTGCCAAACAACCTTCGATGAACCGAAGCGGTATCTGACCTGTCCACCGTTGTTAATGTCACCCAAGGACGGAGAAGAGTTGTACCTCTACCTAGCAGTGTCGGAGGTGGTCCTCAACTTCGTCCTCGTACATCAGGACTCTGATACCCAATGGCTGGTCTACTATGTGAGCAAAATATTGATTGGCCCAGATACGCACTACCCACGAGCAGAAAAGTTAGCTTTGACACTTGTCTTCTCCGCTCAGAATTTGAGACCTTACTTTCAGACTCATCGCGGTATTATTTTCACCAACCAACCTCTGAAGAGTATTCTCTAGAAATCTGATGTTTTCAGCGGCTAGTAAAGTGGGCTGTCGAATTGGAAGAGTTTGACATCAAATTTCGGCCTCGACCCGCTATGAAAGGGTAGGCTTTAGCCGACTTCATCGTCGAAACTACGATACCAATTCTTGAGGAACAGCCCGTTAAGGACACAGACAGCACGAGGAAAAGCCAGAATGAGTCCTCAACGTGGACGGATCGTCTACAGACTCAGACAGTGGAGCCAGAGTGGTTCTAAAAATCCTAAATGGGTTTTAAGTGAAGTACTCGCTCAGACTCGACTTTTCGGAGACCAACAATATTGCCGAATACGAAGCCCTATTGGTTGAGTTGAGGTTGGCTAAAGAGTTATCGACTAAACGACTGACTGTCTACAACGACTCTGAGTTGGTCATCAACCAGGTTAACGGGAGTTCAGAGGCATGCAACTCTCACCTGGCTAAATATTTGGTCAATATGAAGGAGATCAATAGGAGATTTGGCAAGGTGACCATTGTCCATGTTACCCAAACTAAGAATTGGAAGGCCAACCAACTTATCAGGGCGACGGCTGAAAACCCGGAGTAGTACTCGAGGGAGATGCGAAAAATTTTTAGTGATCCTAACACGGAGGAGCAGGAAGTAATGCAAATCTTTGAAGCAGAAAATTAGATGACGCAGTACCAAAAATACCTGACGGACGGAGTACTTTCAGAAGACGTAGACATAGCCAAGCGGGTCAAAAAGACGGCCGGGTGGTACGCCGTGGTCGATGGACAGCTATATCATCGTGGTTACTCAACTCCGCACCTCCGGTGCCTCAATCCAGAGGAGGCCGACTATGCCCTAGGTGAAGTCCATCTCGAGATTTACAGATCACATATTGGTAGCAAGAACTTGGCATTCAAAATCATGCGCCAGAGTTACTACTGGTCAACGATGAAAAAGGATGTGCTCGAGTTCGTAAAAAGGTGTGAGAACTGCTAGCTTCACGGTAATCTTCACCACCAGCCGCCCGCTGAACTAAAATCCCTCTAGGCTCCTTGGCCCTTCACGCAGTGGAGGCACGACATCCTCGGCTTGTTTCCCATCACATTAGGACAAAGGAAATTCATTATCGCCGACATCGACTACTTCACCAAGTGGGTTAAAGCCATCCCGCTGGCCAAGATCACAGAGCACAATACTCTTGAATTTGTCCGACAAAACATAGTCAGCAAATTTGACGTTCTCGAGGTGATCGTCACTGACAACAGAACCTAATTCTCGGAAAAGCGTTTCACCAAGTATTGCACCAATTTGGACATTAGATTGGTCCACACTTTGGTGGTGTACCCGTAAACGAACGGATAGGTGGAGGTCACTAACCGCACACTACTCTACGGACTTAAGACCAAGCTAAAGGACACCGAGGATTCCTAGGTGGATGAGCTGCCCTCCGTCATTTGGTCTTATCGGACGATTCCGAAGGAGCCAACTCGCGAAATGCCCTTTAGTTTCTACTACCGGACTGAAGGGGTAATTTCGATCGAGATCAAACTTCCAAACCTTAGGGCCGAATCCTTCGATTCGTAAGACAACTCTCGAAAAATTCGGGAGCACCTGGATTTGCTAGAGGAAGCCCGCAAAGCCGCCAGATTGTGAACCGCAACCTACCAACAATAGGTTGCGCGCTATTACAACAAAAATGTAAAAGCACAGTAATTCAACATTCGGACTTGGTCTTGCGAAGTATCAAGGTTATGGGCAAAATTACCAACCGGAATAAGCTTTTCCCAAATTGAAAAGGGCATTTTTTAGTCTCCTCCATCCTACGGAATAGAGTGTACAAACTCCGGACTCAGAATGGTAAGTTGGTCCCACGGACGTGGAATATAACCCACCTCGAACGCTACTTCCAGTAAGGCCCCAGGTAGGACATCCGTTGTCTGTTTGTAATTGAATTTACATGCTATTTTCGATAAATAAAAGAAGCTTTTTCTCATGTGTATTGTGCCATATTGTTATTTCTTTTCATATTATGTATGTGTATGCATATCTGTATGTTTATTTACAGGACTAAAATGACCTAAACTGCCCCTAAGTTAGGCGGATTTTCATCCGTTTGTTATTGAACCCTGGTCATCCAGGTGGCCCATGAGCGATCGTATTTAAACCCTGGTCAACTAGGTAACCCACGAGCGGTTGTATTTAAATCCTGGTCATCTTGATGGCCCATGAGCAATCGTATTTAAACTCTGGTCATCCGGGCAGCCCATAAGTGGTTGTATTTAAACCCCGGTCATCTAGACGGCCTAATGATGGTCGAATTAAACCTTTGTCATCCAAATGGCCCGTTCGCGGTCAAAATTTTAGGAGCCTTAAACAGCACACATGACGACCTCCTACACAAGGAGATAGCGTAATCAGTCAATGACGGTTGACAAAAGTAGGGCAATCCGTCCCAAATGTTGGCCGTCCAAGTACACCAAGTCTTTACTCCCGCATGAGTATAGATCAGGTTTGGCACGACATCTAGGTTAACCCTAATGTCTACTCAAGGGCTAAAGACCTTTGAAGAATGCTAGCAGCGTCCTAAGTAAGGCAAACGGCCGACTTATGCACACAGAGTTGGTCAAACATCTCGGCAACAAGGGATTGAAAATAACAACAAAGGAAAAATACAGCAAGTATCAGTAGAACTGTCATTTTATTGATTATGTTTATTTACAATTACGTCATTTACAAAAACAAGGGATACAAAAGTTATGAAGGCGCGGAGCTCCCAGAAGGAGGCGGTGGCGGCCCTTGGCCACTCCGGGGCTCCCCCACAAGGCTTTCGCAATGTTGGGCGGATCTGTTAATTGGGTCAAGATACTCAATCGAAAAATTAGGGTCCACCAGTCGGGCAATACGTTGGCTAATGTTAACCCCCTCCCATAACTGCACCAGCAGCATGTTTGAGACCTCGTAGGGACGGATACGAGTGGCTAACTGGTTTTCCAAGGTAGCCATTTTCCCCATGAGCTGGTCAAGGCGCCGCGTGGTCCGGTCGACCTCTTCTTTGAGACGGGCATTCTCCTCCTTGAATTTGTCGTTCTCCTCCACCAGACCCGTCACCACGGCCTCTCTATGACTAGCATTCTCCTCTTTTAGTCAAGTGTTCTCCACCTCCAGGTTGGCCAGGACGGACCCTAGGGCAACTGCGTCCTCCTAGTGCTCTGCCCTCAGAATCTCTAGCTCCTCGTCAAGCCAGGAGATCAACTTATCTCTGTCGGAGATCGCTCGGTCTCGATGGCCAAGCTACTTAATGACTGCTCTCAAAGCTTTTTCCATCTCCGAAAACAGTAAATGTTAGCAACAAAAAGACTGAAGAAAAAAAATAATAAAAAAAAGTCACAAAAAGTTTACCTTCCAAATCCTGCGCGTTGGCAGCTCTTGCCTAACGCGAGACCTTGGCGGAGGATTAGAAGAGAAACCCTCCCGAATAGGCCTAGCAGTGGCCTCCTCTGCCAACTCTTCCGGTAGTTTGGCCGTGAGATCCTCCGTCCCCACCGGCTCCTTAGCAGTGGGCTCCTCCGGTCTTTCCGCGGCCTGGGCAGGTTCTCCGGCGGCGATCTCCTCCGCACTAACATTAGCCCCCAATTGTGGCTCTCCGGCAGATGGAGCCCCTGGTGCCTCCTGAAGCTTCTCAGGAGCAGGCTCGTCGAGTAATGTGACAATCGACACAACAGGAGGCTCAGCAGGCGCCTCATTGGGTTCCCGACTAGTGTCTCCTCCGGCGGACCAGCAACCCACTCTACGATGGGCTCCATAGAGGGACCCAGTTGCATCACGTACTTCGGCTGCTGGAGGGCCAGAACGACACCAACTCATCGCGTACTTCGGCTGCTGGAGGGCCAGAATGACACAGTTGGTGTTTGAACGCAGTCTGGGCCTATATCAATGGCGGATTCCTCGTCGTCTGCACCGGAGCTATTTCTTACCCTAGCAAGCTAACCAACCAGGACATTCCTTGGATTGGTGGAGGAGGATGAAGAGGGCCTTATTGCTGCCACCGTCGTCGTCCTCCTTACAACTGGATTGTAGGGAGATTCCTCACCGGATGGCTCCCTGATCAGAGCCCCCGCCTTCCTCTTCTTAAATGACTTCACCGTTTTCTGCTCAGGAGACGGAGGTCCCCACTTGGCCTTCTTGGCCTCATCATGAGAGACCACGTGGTCTCTCTGAAAGTCTACAAGGTGATCCTTCACCAACTTGAAAAGACACTCCAAAGACTCCATCTCCGCCTCAGGAGGAGTCCAGGTGTAAGCCTCGAGCACCTTTCCCCATTTCTAGGCCAATGGCTAGGACTTGTCCACATAAATAAAGAAGAATCGGTTCTTACAATTCTTCAAGGAGTCATATATGGTGGTGTTGATCTAGAGGCCGTCACGTGGAACCAGGGAGATCCACTCTGCTCCTTAGTTGAACTTGAACAGGACCCTCACCATCTCCACCGTCAACATCTTCGCATGTTGATGAAGGAAAATGTAGAGCATGCACAGGTACCACACGGCGTTAGCATGGAACTATGCGATAGGGACTTTGAGGGTGGTTAAAATATTCAGTAACTTGTCGGGAATGGGAAGGCGTAACCCACTCTTCGAATGGGCCTCATAAATAGTGATGCAGTCTTTGGGCGGTGAGCATGCCCTGTCCCCCTTGCTAGGAACTTGGGGGACGATCGCTTTAGGGACGCCCTACTCTACGTACAATTCATTCACATCAGTCTCCGTAAGGATTGAAACTATCTATATAACGGAAGCCATGGATATGGAAGTAAGAAAGAAGATGGTGTTACATTTAGAAAAAATTCTCATTTGGGGAAGATGAAGGAAAGCTTAGAAAATTTGAAAGTGAAATGGACGAATAACTTAAAGGACAATGTGAATGCCGGTCAAAGTAACTGTCTCGTAAACATACACCATCATTGCCACCACGTGACATTTTTTGAACGGGCGAATCGAATCAGATCTCCTAGCGCATTAATTACTGGAATCTTCAATTCATTGCGTGCAAACATGTGGCTACCTTTTCGTTTGACAGAATGGCTGATGATGGTGCGTCGCTCCAACTCCCGTAGTTCTTCAAATTTTGGCCCGGATAGCCAACGAAGCAGATCAACTTTTCTTTCAGTAGTTCTCTGGATTTTGGCCCAAACGGTTATCCAATCCGGTCAACTCATTTTACAAGAGTTCACCAGACTTTGTCTTAGATGGTCAATGGTTTCGGTCAACGCTTCCTTCTCCATGGCAGCAGATCTCGAAGGAACGTTAGGTCACGTGACCATCATGAGCGTGTTGGAGGTCAGAATTCAAACCACTAATATCAGAGGCTAATGCCCATAGTGGGCTGGCCGAAGAAGGAGGAATGACCCAAATCCACGTAGGCCTATATATCTGCGCCTGAACGGTCAACTTGTGCTGTTGACCGATCGAAAGGCCAAAAGAAACTGGCATAAGGATGGGCAACCGACTTGCAGAGATGGTCAACGTTTGGCTGACTGAAAGTGCCACAGTAGGTCGACTCCAAAATAGGCCTCACGTGGGCCAAGCCCAGTTTGGCCCACGCCCACACTCCCATTCACGACCAGCAACAGTCCTCTTCTCTGATTTCTCGCTCTCCCAGAAGGCAATCACAATTACAACGATCACAAGTAGATTCAACGCACCTCACACGAGGAAAGCGCCAGATTCTCTCCTCTGTTTGTAGCAAACCCTAACTGTTATAAAATACAGAAAGAAAGCAATCCTCCCAGGGAGCTATTACCGCCATTAAAGCCCCACGCTAAGAAAAGAAACTTGCCCAACAGAGTGCGGAAATCAAACATTCTTATCAAAGGAAGGATGTCTAGCATCTCAGTTATAAAATCCCATGGAGTCCTCACTCTAGGGCATGCGATCATCTTCACTAACAGACGCTCTCCTTTTTGCTAAGAATCACTTTCAAAAAGCCCTAGCTCTCGTAAAAGTGCCAATAAACTTACACAGCATCCTGGTGATTTCAAAAACTCCTACGCTTACATAACGCCCGCTCTCTTTTTCTACCGCTACGTCCCCCATGACCACAGGGCAGAGAACTAGTGCTCCTTTTGAGCCACAGAAAACCTCTCACAACGAGAGCAAGACCCCCACAACAAAACACTCTTTGCATTTCTCGTTATTTATCATCTTTGCCCCAATCTTCTTATTCTTTGAAGGTCGTTTACTGATTTGAGCGTCGAAATATTTTCGGTCGGATAATGTCCTGTCGACACTTAACCTCTAATTTGTTGTAGTGGTGTGCAAGACCTAAATTCAGTGAATAGAGTCGGATTGAACCAACTTGACCCGAACCTGTTTGAAGTTTGGTTTCATGACACATCATATCCTATTTAATCAAAATTTTATAAATTAACAGTCAAATTTGTCTTTATTTGGTCATTTATATATTACAACGATAGCTAATTTAATTTAATTTTTTATAGTGTGGTCCTAATA
>JAODPA010065247.1:0-11014 GCA_025585075.1 Nepenthes mirabilis | reverse complement strand
AGCCGCCAAAGTGGCCCGACTAAATGGTTTTATAGATATTAAATCATAGAATAGAAAATTAATATAGTTATCCCATATATTAATTTAATTGCTTTGTATATTTAAAGTGTTACAATTTTTCGATCAGTAAATATTATGGTAGGCCCAAAGGTGCACCAACTTCTACGTGATTGATTAATTGAATAGGATGATTAATAAGTATTCATTATTTCAAATAGGATCCTGGATACCCAAAGGTAACAGACTTATTTGAATTTTGGAACATTATTAATTATTTCTGTAAGTGATTGGGAATCACTATAATAGTTAATTAGTGTGTTATAATTACACCCAAAGGTGGATTATAATGACGCTGTTTATGTTTTATGTTCCTCCTATTTTAATTCAAAGTATTAATATTGAGCATGTTAATTTATTGCAGTGTCTGTTCCGATTTCGCTACATTCTCACGCTTCTTCTGTTTCGATATTCAATGGAACTAATTTTTCCGATTGGCTTGAGCAAGTCCAGTTTCATCTTGGTGTGCTGGATCTTGATATTGCATTACAATCAGAAAAGCCTACTGCTATTACTGATTCAAGCAGTGATGAGGAAAAATCTTATTTTAGAGCATGGAAAAAATCGAACAGAATAAGCATGATGTTTATGAGAATGACTATGGCGAATAATATTAAGTCTACACTTCCTGAAACTGAAAACGCTAAGGACTTATTGAAAACTATTGAAAATCGTTTCCGATCTGCGGATAAGTCTCTTGCTGGAACACTGATGGCAAAACTTACTACCATGAAGTTTGATGGTACTCAAGGAATGCATGAACACATTCTTGAGATGACCAATTTGGCTGCCAAACTCAAAGCCCTTGGTATGGATGTGAATGAATCGTTTCTTGTTCAGTTTATAATGAATTCACTTCCTCCTCAGTATGGATCTTTCCAAATTCATTACAATACTATCAAAGATAAATGGAGTGTTAATGAATTGGGAAGTATGTTAGTTCAAGAGGAGGCAAGGCTCAAACAACAAGGAATTCATTCAATTAATTTAACGGGTTATGGTGGTAAAGGAAAGAAGAAGAGAAAAAGAGAGAGCATTAAGGCTGGATCATCAAAAGAAAAGGAGCCCCATTCTGGTACAGGGACTCAAAAGAAGGGAAGCAATGCAAAGTGTCACTTTTGTAAGAAAGTGGGACACTTTAAGAAGGATTGCTATAAAAGAAAGGCTTGGTTCGAAAAGAAAGGTAAGCCTTTGGCTTATGTATGTTTTGAATCAAATCTTATTGAAGTACCTTCTAATACCTGGTGGTTTGATTCAGGCTCTAACGTTCATGTTTCTAAATCGATGCAGGGATTCCTTACAACCCAGATGCTAAACCAAAATGAAAATTTCATTGTCCTGGGAAATGGTGTCAAAGTTCCTGTTTCTGCTGTTGGAACTTTTCGTTTATTTCTTGATACTGGGATGTATTTAGATTTGCTAGAAACACTTTATGTACCTTCTATTTCTAGAAATCTTATTTCTATTTCCAAACTTGATGTCCAAGGCTACTCTTTAAAGTTTGAAAATAAAAGAGTAAGCATATACAAAAATAAAACCTTCTTTGGTTCTGGAATTCTTTCTGATGGTCTCTACAAAATAAACCTTGACCAAAATTTTGCTGAAACTCTCATGACCCTGCATCATAATGTTGGAACAAAACGTAAATATATGAATGAAAACTCTTCTTTCTTGTGGCATAAAAGATTGGGTCATATATCTAAAGATCGTTTGAAAAGGTTGGTAAATGAAGAAATCTTACCTAACCTTGATTTTTCTGATCTTGATGTATGTGTTGATTGTATTAAAGGAAAACAAACCAAACATACAAAGAAAGGTGCCACAAGAAGTTCAGAACTTTTAGAGATTATCCATACAGATATTTGTGGACCTTTTGATTCTCCATCATTAGGAGGAGAAAAATATTTTATCACCTTTATTGATGACTTTTCACGTTACTGTTATATCTATTTATTGCATGAAAAATCTCAAGCCGTAAATGTTTTGGAAATATATATTTCTGAGGTTGAGAGGCAATTAAATAAAAGTGTGAAAATCATTCGATCTGATAGAGGTGGTGAATATTATGGTAAATATAATGAATCAGGACAATGTCCTGGCCCTTTTGCTAAGCTATTAGAAAAGCATGGCATATGTGCACAATATACTATGCCAGGTACGCCACAACAGAATGGTGTTGCTGAACGGCGTAATCGTACATTAATGGACATGGTTAGGAGTATGCTAAGTTATTCATCTTTACCTAAATTTTTGTGGATGGAAGCCCTTAAGACTGCTGTTTATATTCTTAACCGGGTTCCTAGTAAAGCAGTTTCAAAAACTCCTTTCGAGTTATGGACTGGAAGGAAACCGAGTATTCAACACCTACATATTTGGGGGTGTCCAGCAGAGGTTAGAATGTACAATCCACAAGAAAAGAAATTAGATTTCAGAACTGTTAGTGGATACTTTATTGGTTATCCAGAGAAATCTAAAGGGTATAAATTTTACTGTCCTAACCATAGTACGAGAATAATAGAAACCGATAATGCTAGATTCTTTGAGAATGGTGAAATCAGTGGGAGTGATATTTCACAAAATGTGGAAATAAAAGAAATTAGGGTACAGGTCCCTATACCCATAATTTCTAAACAAACTGTTGTTCCGACTGTTATTGAACAACAGATTGACAATTCTACACTCCATAATGAAAATGTCACCATTGAACATAATGTAGAACAGTCACAAGAAGTAGCATTAAGAAGATCTCATAGAGAAAGGAGATCTGCTATTTCAAATGACTATTTGGTTTATCTACAAGAATCTGAGTATGATATAGGGACATATGATGATCCGGTTTCTTTCCAACAAGCCATAGAAAGAAATGATTCTTCTAAATGGATTGATGCTATGAAAGAGGAGTTAAAATCAATGGCACATAATGAAGTTTGGGATCTTGTCGAATTGCCTGAGAATTGCAGAACAGTTGGTTGTAAATGGGTATTTAAAATCAAACGTGATTCTAAAGGCAATGTCGAACGATATAAAGCCAGACTTGTTGCTAAAGGTTATACTCAGAAAGATGGCATCGATTATAAAGAGACCTTTTCTCCAGTTTCCAAAAAGGACTCCTTAAGAATTATAATGGCATTGGTAGCACATTTTGACCTAGAGTTGCACCAAATGGATGTAAAGACTGCTTTTCTAAATGGAAGCTTAGATGAAGAAGTTTACATGAAACAACCTGAAGGATTCTCTATCAAAGGACAAGAGAACTTAGTTTGCAAATTAAAGAAATCAATATATGGACTTAAACAAGCCTCACGACAATGGTACCTTAAGTTTCATGATACCATTTTATCCTTCGGTTTTATAGAAAACACCGTTGATCGGTGTATATACCTGAAGGTCAGTGGGAGCAAGTTTGTATTTTTAGTTCTATATGTTGATGATATATTACTTGCAAGTAGTGATCTTGGGTTGTTACATGAAACTAAGGGTTATCTCTCTAAAAATTTTGATATGAAAGATATGGGTGAGGCAACTTATGTGATAGGAATAGAAATATTCCGAAATAGATCACATGGATTATTGGGATTGTCTCAGAAAGGATATATCAAGAAAATTTTAGAGAGATTTGGGATGGAGAACTGTGCAGCCAGTATTGCTCCAGTCCAGAAAGGTGATAAATTCAGTTTAATGCAATGTCCACAAAATGAATGGGAACGAAATCAAATGAAAGATATTCCTTATGCGTCTGCTGTAGGAAGTTTAATGTATGCACAGACTTGCACCAGACCAGATATAAGTTTCGCGGTTGGTATGCTCGGACGATACCAAAGCAATCCTGGTATGGATCACTGGAAAGCTGTAAAGAAAGTGATGAGATACTTGCAAGGAACTAAAGATTACATGCTTACTTATAAGAAGTCCGATCATTTGGAGGTGATAGGATATTCAGATTCAGACTATGCTGGATGTTCAGATACCAGAAAGTCCACATCTGGATATATATTTCTTTTCGCTGGAGGAGCTATTTCATGAAAAAGTGCCAAGCAATCAGTGATTGCTGTGTCCACGATGGAAGCAGAGTTTGTGGCATGCTTTGAAGCCACAATACATGCATTATGGCTACGGAATTTTATTTCAGGACTTGAAATTGTTGACAGTATAGCCAGGCCGCTGAAAATTTATTGTGATAATTCCGCAGCAGTTTTCTTCTCAAAGAACGACAAGTATTCAAAGGGTGCTAAGCATATGAAAATTGAATACCTTGCCGTTAAAAGTGAAATTCAGAAACAAAAAGTGTCAATAGAGCATATTAGCACCAAACTTATGATTGCAGATCCTTTAACTAAAGGTTTACCTCCAAAAGTATTTGTAGATCATGTTGACAGTATGGGTCTTTATCGTTACCCATAATATAATGATATTGCTCTGATGTTTGAGATCTCACATAATGTGTTTCTGATATATCCTGTTTATTTTATATTGTTCGAACTTAAAGTTTTGGATTGATAACAGGACCAGTCTCTCACTAAGACATTATTGTTGGACCGTATGATATTTCTCATTTAAGACTTAATCATATAATTTACAGGTGTTGTGGTACATGGAAGGAACTATGTTGCATAATGATATGGAACCGCCATGACTCGCATTTGTCGATTATTTGACTATAGTATTATGACATATAAACTATTAATGGATTGTAATGTTACGCACTTAAAGTTTGTTTTAATTAATTCAGATAAATATTATTGTCATATGGGCCAAGTGGGAGAATGTTAGAAATATGTCCCACATGACGAGACATATGAATTATTAATTTATTGAATTAATTAAATAATCCTATTAGTTTATATATATTTAATTATTTAGAGAAATTTCCTAAAAGACACGCCTATTCAAGACATATCCTTTGATAGAAATGATAAGGGCATTTTGGTAATTTGGGAATGGTCCTCTCTCCCTCTATAAAAGGAAGTTCTTGGCCATCCTTTTGGGACACACACATAACTTGTATAACTTTTCACAAGTTAAGAAGGAGAAGAGAGAGAAATCATCTCCTAGTTCTTCGAGACAAGAACAATTACGGTATTGCAAAAAGATTATCGCTTATGGATCCAGGTACGTATATTCATTCTTTTTATATGATTGATTGATAAAAAAATATGATAATAAAGATCCTATGAATTATAGAATTGTCTCACTAAGGATTTATTACAGATCTGACCGAGGAGGAGCAAGCGCCTAATCAGCTAATCCCTAAGGTGAAGATTTGTAATCGACCCTCTCTTCCCTGACTACAGACAGGTTGAATTTGACAGTCCATCTCAATTGCCCATCAATGATTTATCATCATTGGATATTGCTTTTAATACCAGGTGTGCATGTTCTCTATCGGTAAGACCGTGATATATTGCGTTCTATCCCTTTGCTACAGTCCACAATTGGTTGACACCACATCTACCAACTGAATCTGCAACAACACGCACTTCTGCTTGAGATGAGCCTAGCCGAATTTCTTCATACTTCTCTCCTCCCAGGTTCTATTCAGTCACTTCCTGAGGTGGAGATTTGCAATCAACCATCTTTCCCCTTCATGCACACTCCAGATGGGTTGCACTTGAGCCTGGCTCTGCAGTTTCATTTGGATTTATCCCTCGCTTCAGAATATCTGCATACGAAACTGTATTATGATTAGCAACTTTTCAATGTTTCTCCATGATGCCTCCTTGTGGAAACAAACTACACTTTTGCACTTCAGCCTCTGACTATACACAGCTTAGGTTACCGATAATTGCATCCCTTCCATTTGAGGAAAGTAAAGCTACATATGACTTTACAGTTTTTACATCCACCAATAGCTTATCAGCAACTATTAATGAATCAGGAGCCTGGGTTAAAGATGTCCGGAACCCTGCAATTGATCTGAGTGCAGGGGAAGCGCCAAGAATGGAAGGATTATGTAAGTCCTGTAAGTAAATTAATGTGACTAAAATAACTACTAGAGTGGAATATAGAATCGATTTTTATACCCCCTGCATTTGCGTGCTCTATTTTAGAATGTAAGATTCGGACCGGTTTCAAGTTTCTGGACACTCCTTCACTCTTTTAGATGGTGTAATATTTGAATTGGGTGTCATGGACAAAACCAGAAGGCTCAATTTATAGGCGAAACCATCATTCACCTCAAACGAGCGTTTTGTACTCAAACCGGTCAAGAATTGATAATTGACTTAATGGGAGAGTTATCATTACTAAATAGACCACTAATAATTTAATAATTAACTGAGTAAAATGGCAAATGGTGATGAATTAGTCGAGGAAGATGAAACGAACAAAACCCTTCTGCGGCTTGGATTCGGCTCAAAAACGGCTCGATAAAGCCGACTTCACGGCTTTGCTTGGCCGCTCGCTCGGCTAATGTGCCGAACTTAGTTGATTGGGCTGGATGCTGAAGCGCATATTCTCCCACTTGATCCATGTTTAACTTGATGTGATAACCAAACTCATCAATTCTCAAACTTAAGAAATAAATATACAAATCATGGCGATAAGTCCTCTAATAATGAGTAATATCTTCCATGTATTACAATATATTATATTTCTCAACTTATCCGGTAACTTTATTTCATGAATAAACCCTATATTTATTCTTTGTCCAACTTAATGATATTTTTAAATCAATCAATGTATACACAGTTTTGAGAAATATCACAATAATAAAATAGAAATTTACAACATCATTGTCCATACAATAAAAATTACAAAATGGAACTTAATCCCATTTCAGTTACAAGATCCTTGAACCTCAATGGAGGCATGCCTTTTGTCAAATGATCAGTGATCATCAATTCAGTGTTGATATGCTCAATAGCAATTTTCTTTCCTTTAATGCGCTCCTTTATGGCTAAAAACTGGATGTCGATATGTTTACTTCGACTGCTACTTTTGTTATTTTTAGCCAGTAAAACAGCAGCTAAATTATCACAAAATGTCTTCGATGGCCTTGAGATGGAATCAACTACTCTAAACCTAGACATGAAATTTCTCATCCATATATCATACTTTGTAGCCTCAAAACAAGTAACGAACTCGGCCTCCATAGTGAAAGTAGCAATCAAAGATTGTTTTTCACTCCGTCAGGATACAGCTCCACCGGCAAACAAAAATATGTAACCGGATGTTAATTTACGTGAATCAACACATCCAACAAAGTCTGAATCGGAGTACCCCAATACTTTCAAATTATCAGTCCGTCTATATGTCAGCATGTAGTCCTTGGTACCTTGAAGATACCTCATGACTTTCTTGACAGCTTTCCAGTGTTCGATTACTTGATTACTCTGAAAATTTTCCAACATTCCAACTGTAAATGTTATGTCAGGTCTTGTACATATCTAAGCATACATCAAACTTTCAACAACGGAAGCATACGAAATATTCTTGATCTGCTCCCATTCCAAATCATTTTTCGGGCATTGGCTCAAATTGAGCCTATCACCCTTCACAATGGGTGCTACAGTTGGTGAATAATTTTTCATCCGAAATCTCTATAAAATTTTATTGATATAGGTCTCTTGAGACAAATCCATAATACAATGCAGTCTATCTCGATATATCTTCATACCAATGACATAAGATGCATCACCCACATCCTTCATTTCAAATTTTTCAGAGAGAAATTGTATCACCTCATACAATAATCCTTTATTATTGGATGCAAGTAAAATATCATTCAAATATAAGACAAGGAAATAAGTCTTACTCCTACTGACCTTCTGGTATATCTATTGATCCAAAATATTCTCTTTAAAATTAAATAAAGAGATAATTTTATCAAATTTTAAATACCAGTGACGGGATGCTTGTTTCAATCCATATATGGACTTCTTTAATTTGCATACCAATTGCTCACCATTACTAGAGGAGAATCCTTCTGGTTGTTTTATATAAACCTCTTTCTCTAGAACACCTTTTAAAAATACTATTTTTATATCTATTTGTTATAATTTCATATCAAAATGAGCAACCAATATCAAAATTATGCGAAGAGAGTCCTTTTTAGATACAGGAGAAAAAGTCTCCTTGTAATCAATTCCTTCCTTTTGAGTATATCCCTTAGCAATGAGTCTTACCTTATATCTTGCGATATTGTTCAATGAGTTTTTCTTTATTTTAAAAATTTATTTACACCCTATGGTTTTCACCCCTTTAGGTAATTCAATAAGATCCTAGACTCCATTACTACTTATAGAACTCATCTCTTTTTTCATGGCATTGTACCATAATTGTGATTCATTACAACTCATAGCATGTGAAAACGTTTCAGGATCATTTTCAACTCCCACATTATAGTTAGACTCTTCTAGATATACAATAGAATCATTAGGGATTGTTGACTTTCTCATTTTAGAAGACATTCTTATTATTGTATCATTATCCTCTGTAAGAGTATGTTGTATAATTATTTCAGACAAATTCTGAATTTCATGATCAACTGAAATATAATCAGCATTTTGTGGAATGACATTGATTGATTGTTTAACACCAAATTGATCTTAAGGGATGTTATGTTCATCAATCAACCTATCATATGAAGTGGAAGGTTAAAAAACTAAATGATTAGTTCTTGATCGTTTTCTCCTACTCATTAAGTCATTCTTAAAAAAATTTATATTTTTTGATTCCACAATCCTAGTGGTGTGAGATGGATAGTAAAATCTATATCCCTTGGACTGCTCAGTGTATACAATAAAATGCCCACTAATAGTCCTTGGATCCAACTTCTTCTCTTGTGGGTTATAAACTCTTACTTCGGATGGGCATCCCCATGCACGTACATGTTACAAACTCAATTTTCAACCTTTCCATAACTCAAAAGGAATTTTTGGAATAGCTTTTGTTGAGACCCGATTTAATATATATACCGCCATTTTAAGAGCTTTACTCCATAAAAATTTTAAAAGTTCGGAGTTACTAAGCAGACTCCTCACCATGTCCAATAATATTCAGTTTCTTCTTTTTGTTACACCATTTTGGTCCGGAGAATCAGGCATAGTGTATTGGATAACAATCTCATATTCTTGAAGAAACCTTACAAATGTACCAGGTATTTATCCATCTTCAGTATATTTACCATAATACTCTTCACCTTTATCTAATCTCATAATTTTGATATTTTTTTCAGATTGTTTCTCTACTTCTACTTTAAACAATTTAAAAGTATCTAAGGCTTCATATTTATTATGAAGCAAGTAAATATACATATATCGTGAAAAATTATCAATAAAGGTGATGAAATATTTTGGGTTATGTGAGTCTATATCAGGATTACAAATGTCAGTATGTATAATCTTTAATATGTTAGAACTTCTCTTGATATTTTTCTTAGTCTTATTGGTCTGCTTTTCTTTAATGTAATTCATACAAGTCTCAAAGTCAATAAAATTTAGAGTACTAAGTACTCTATCATTTACCAATCTTTTGATTCTATTAATGAAAATATAGCCTAATCTCCTTTGCCACAATATAGAGAAATATTAATTCATAATACATCTTTTAATTTTAATATTAGCATGCACAGTATTAAAAGAGATATTATTTTTTAAATTTAAACAATAAATACCATCAGATAGTGTATCATTTTAACAATATCAGACTTATAATATAAATTAAAAAATGAGTCTGAAAATATAATGAAATATCCATAAGGTAAAAGTTTTGAAATAGAAATCAAATTTCTAGAAAAATATGAAATGTAAAATGTATTTTTCAATATCAAAACAAAATCACTACTCAAAACTAAATTGTATGTGCCAATGACCTCCGCATGTGAACGCATCTTGTTTTTGGAGAAGATACATTATTCACTACCCACTGGTTTTTTTAGGTTTTGTAAGCCCTGTAAGTAATTTGAAATATGGATTGTAGAACTAGAGTTAATCCACCATGTGTTATGTGCAACATTAACCATATTAGATTCATAACATATAAAAGAGAATAGATTACCTTTCTTTTCAAACAAATTCTGATACTTGAAATAGTTCTTTTTTACGTGTCCCTTCTTTTTACAGAAGAAGCACTTGGACTCCTTCTTGATATTAGATTAGGGAGGTACTTTACCTTTCCCCTTTAGTTTGGCCTGCATCTTGAACCTTCCTTCCTTGAGCATGTAAATGCTCTCATTTTGCTCCATCATGAGCCTTCCTTCCTCTTGAACACACATGTTCATGAGTTCATTTATTAACTATTTATCCTTATATGTGTTATAAGATATTTTAAAAGATCCATATTACGGTAGAAGCGAATTCAGAATATAATGTACAAGAAAATGTCCAGACATTTCCACCTCTAAGCTTTTTAATTGAGCTGCAGGATCCCTCATCTGTATTATATGCTCACGCACACCCTTAACACTAGTGAGCCTAATAGATGAAAACTTTATTATTAGAGTGCTTGCAAGTGCTTTATCTGAAGTCACGAATTGTTCATCGACTACCTTCAATAAATCTTGCACTTTATTATGCGGGTCGACAGAACTACGAATACTAGTAAAAATTTTAGTCTTTATGAACATTAAATTGAGGCGATTAGATCGCTTCCAGCGTTTAAAAAGAGTTACCTCGTCCGGAGTGCTCGTAAGGGTAAGAGCAGGTGGTTTATCTTTTCGGATAGTATAATCGATATCCAGCCACCCTAAGTGAAAAAGAATTCTCTCCTTCCACATTTTATAATTGTCACCTTTCGGTTCGAAAATTTCACATCTAATATCGAAAAGATTTACAGATTGAATTGCTGTATAAAAATAAATACATACTTAACATCTAACAAATTAGGCTAACAAATTACAGAATTATGTTTTACCAATGTAAAGGATACATCACGAATCAGTAGACAAAAAAATTACCTATCGGCTAAATTTTAATTCCAGTAGATTCATGTCTAATTTTATAATAAAACTACCAAATTA
>JAODPA010065236.1:0-11014 GCA_025585075.1 Nepenthes mirabilis | reverse complement strand
ATTTTTAGTTTTTTTTTTTTTTAATTTATAAAACCAATAGCAAAAAATATATATGTAAAAAGAAAATTAAGATTAATTACACTATCCTAACTCCTAGTTCTTTTAGCTTTTTCTTAGGATTTAAATATTGATAGGTCATTACAGGTGGCACGGGAATGGAGGTGCTGTTTTGTGTCCATAGATTTTAGTACGAGATTTAATAGTCTACATTTTAAAATAATTGATGGGGATGTTACTAGCAGGGTGGCCCAGAGGAGAAAACAACCCAGATTTTCAGTGGCTCATTTCTGTCTGAACGGTCAATGCTGCCGTTGACTGAACAATAAGCAAGTGGGCCAACAAAGGCCCAAGATTAACGAAGGCCTATCTAAGCCCAGGACGGTCAATGATGTCGTTGATCAGGAAAGTGAAAAGTGGGCCGGCTATGACTCAAGATGAACGCGGCCCATATCCAGATTGGCCCACGCATCTGCCTTCAAGCCGCAATGGTCGTCTACTCTAATTTCCCTCATCTCCAAGAAGGCAATATTCACTATAATGGTCACGTTAAGAATCATTGCGTATTTCGGGAGGAAGGTGCCATAATCCACGTGCAATCTGTGGGAAACTCTAACAGTTACAATGCGCAGAAGGAAGGAAATGAACCTCCTTGACCGTTACAGTCAAAGATGACGATCACACCTACACCAAAAGGGCAACGATCCCCCACAGAAGATGGGCATCCAACCTCATTACATAAGGAAGGCAGCTCAATGCCATGGCTATAAAAGGCCATGGAGGGTCACTCATCAGGATACGCTCTCAATCGCTCACTAAACGCCCTCAAGCACACTCAAGGTCTCAAAAACTCTCTAACTCTCTTGAGCATTCTAATGCTCTCTCTCTACTACTAATTCCCTACGAATTTAATACTTAGAGAAATTACTCCTCACGAGCAACAACAGCAAAGCCACTTGCCCAACGAGTGCACTCCCACCTACCTCTATTTGCTCACTCTCTAAAATCATTTCTACATTCTCTGTATCCACATTCTCTCTTAAGAAGGCCGATTACTGATTTGAGCGACGAAGTATTTTCAGTGGAACCAAATCTTATCACCACCTGACCTCTTATTTGAAATTGTGGTGTATAGGATTCGAGATTCAGTTGATGAAATCAAAATTCGACGAACAGCTCGACCCAAATCTGTTCGAAACTCGGATCAAGGACGCATCATTGGCATCGTCTGTGGGAACGCTAATTAAATGCCAACCACTTTTGTCCTTAAAATCAGTTTCATCAAACAAGATGGTGAACACCAGAGCCCAAGTTAGTGCTCTCTCTAGAGACGCTGCCTCTCCTAACCATGACCACTCGTTGGTAATCTGGTCGGGGGCAACCAGCACCTGTTTTCCTTAACTTAGCGGAGTAGATAAATAACATGTCTAGAATGATCCAGATGCTCTGAACCCACTAGGGCAAAAAGATGCAGGGAGCTCCGTCCTCCTTAGCTCCAATTCTAACCTCCAAGTGGGGAGGTCAGAAGAAGAAGAAGCCAGCCAAGAAAGCTACGAGACCAGACAACTCTCCTGCTCCGGAGGCCTCCAACGCTCAGAGCCGTCTAAGGCTTGAAGGGCGCTTAGGCTACAAGACTCCGAATGAAAGTCAAAAGAGGAGAAACCTCCGATATTCTCAGGATAAGCCTCGGTCTCAAGTTTAAGAGGTAGCTTCCAGGATCGTTCGATCCACCAGCGGTAGTAACCGGTCGGCTACGCATCGCACTGTTGAAAGAACGGAGTTGGGGACATACCTTAACTCCAAGAGATCCGAAAACGCCTCCCGAGTGGAGGCAAAAGTCGAGAAGATCTAGAACCGCGTGTTAAAAAATGACGAGTACGTCGTCGATCTGGAGAGATCTCCCTTCAATGATGAGATCCTAAATCATCCATTATCGGCCAAGTTGAAGATGTTAGCGCTGGATTCTTACGATAGGAGCATTGATCCCATGGATCACCTCAATCACTTTCGCAACCATCTGAATCTCCAGGGCCTGGAGGAGGCAACAATGTGCTGATATTTTTCCCTCACCTTAAATAGGGACGCCCGGATCTGGTTCCATCGGCTCTCCTTGAACTCGATTCGAGATTTCTGGTAACTCACCGATCTCTTCTTGGCTCAGTATGCTTCCAATCATCAGAAAGAGAAGCAGTCATGGCATCTCTCCCACATCAAGCAGATGTAGAAAGAGAACCCCAGGAAGCTTCTAGAGCAATTCACAGCAGAAGCCAGAAGAATCCCAAAGCCCACCGAGGAGACGAAGCTTGGTAGTTTCAACTGAGCATTGACACACGGTGACTTCTTCAAGTACCTGGCCCAGAAGAACCCGCAGACCTTTCAGAAAGCAAAGTCCATCACCAAGGCATATGTGGCCTCCGAAGAAGTTAACAAGGCAAAGTATCTTGAGAGGACCGACCAACCACGCTCTTTTTCGGCTGAGGGAAAGAGGAAGAATGGTGGCGGTGACAATCTCCGCCGGAAGCAACACAGGACTGGAACACTGAACCGTAAGGAGTACAGGCTGGTCAACCTTACTCCTCTTAATGACACATGGGCCAATGTCCGCATGCAGATCCATGGTAAAAAGTTTCTTAAGTGGCCAAAGCCGCTAAAGAACACTGAGGGAGGAAATCCTGCGAAATATTGCGATTTTCATCAATCTTTCGGACACACCACGAAAGACTGCATCACGCTCCAATGGGAAATTGAGGAGCTTATCTGGATGGACCATCTCACTAGGTTCGTCAGGATCCCTTAGCAGAGTTCCAACACCTCCAGTGGAGAAGGGTTAGATCCGTCCCAACTGTAGAATTGGGTCGCGGTTAGAGTGGTCAATATGATAACGACTCGACCGTCTAAGACCCAGGCAGATCACGAGAAATAACAAGTTAGATGCAAGAAACAGAGAGTGGAGGAAAATGTCATTAGCTTTAGTGATAGCGACACAGCTTATATAATCTCCTCACATTCAATCCCCTTGTTGTATCTATACTTATTTCAGATGGTACTGTAGACTATCAGATAAAACGGGTCTTTATTGATAATGAAAGCTCAAAAGATTTACTTTATCTTGATACCTTTTTTAAATTTAGACTTAAAAAGAATCAACTGAAACTTGCCAAAAGACCAATGTATGGCTTGGACAACGAACTTGTTGCTGTCCAAGGAACAATACAATTAGAGGTCTTCCTAGGCACGTACCCCATACTTACGACTTGCACACTTACCTTTCTGGTTGTTGACCTACCCTCAGTATACAATGCTATCATAAGCTTGCCGTGCCTAGCATCATTCGGAGCCGTCACCTCAATTTCACATTTAAAAATAAAATTTTCACCAACATGCGATATCGGTGAAGTATTGGGTGACCAAATAATTGGGCAGACGTGCTACACGTCACAAATTGCCCCAAGTGGCAGCGAAAGACCTGCCGGATTACTGGACCATCGAGATGAAGTAACATTGCAGCAGACGCAATCCGGCAAGGCCACCGACCTAGTACCACTAAATTCGGAGGACCTTGAGAGGTGTGTATAGATTGAGGGGTTCACTCGTCGGATCCGTACGTGACGAGCTAATAACGTTCTTAGTTGTAATGGTCGGACTAATGGTCTACAAGTTGGGCCTCCATCCCATCATAAACCCACCAGGCAGAAGTAGAGGAACCACTCTGTGGAGAAGTTTGTGGCCATCTGGAAAGAGGTGAAGAAGTTGTTGAACGTCGGCTTTATCAGAGAAGTCCAATACTTGGACTGGCTCCCCAACGTCATCCTGGTAAAGAAAAGTAATAAAAAATGACGGATGTGTGTCGACTTCACCAACATCAACAAAGCCATTACAAAGGACAGTTTCCCTTTACCCAAGATCAACTGATTGGTAGATTCGACTTCTGGACATGAGCTGTTGAGTTTTATGGACTCGTACTCAGGTTACAACTAGATCCGAATGTGCCTGGTGGACAAGAAGCACACCTCGTTCATGACCGATCAAGGCACCTATTACTACAGGGTCATACCTTTCAGTCTAAAAAATGAGGGTGCCACTTACCAGAAGCTCATGAACAAAATATTCGAGAAGCAAATCGGCTGCAATATGGAGGTGTATGTAGATGGCATACTTGTCAAGAGCAAGACCGCCAGGGACTATATCCGCGATATAATTGAATCCTTCGAGGTACTTCGTACACACCAAATGAAACTAAATCCATCAACGTGCATCTTCAGAGTGTCCTCAGGAAAGTTCCTGGGTTTCATCGTCTCTCAGTGAGGGATTAAAGAAAACCCAGAGAAGATTAAGGCTCTCACGGATATGGCTCCACCACAAAGCGTCAAGGATATCCAGAGGTTAACCAGAAGACTGGCAACGCTGTCCCGCATCTTGGCAAAATCAGGGGACAAATATCAGCCTTTCTTCAAGGCTCTGAAGGGGACGAAAGCAAACGATTTCCAATGGACCACAAAGTGTCAGGCAGCCTTCAAGGAGTTAGAGCAATACCTGGCCAGCCCACCATTGTTGACGTCACCCAGAGACAGAGAAGTGCTATACCTGTACTTGGCAGTATCAGATGTGGCTCTTAGCTCAATTCTGACGTCACCAAGATTCCGACACTCAACTGTCGGTTTACTATGTGAGAAAAATATTGACCGGCGTAGAGACCTACTACCCTGGTGCTGAGAAACTTGCTCTGGTGCTCGCCTTCTCAACCTGGAAACTGAGACCATATTTCTAGGCTCATCATATGATCGTTCTAACCGACCAACCACCGAAAAGCATCTTCCAGAAATTTGACATTTTCAGACAACTGGTAAAGTGGATTATCAAGTTGGGAGAGTTCAATATCGAGTTTTGACCTAAGCTAGCAATCAAGGGGCAGGCCCTGGTCGACTTCATCGTCGAGACCATGACCCCAATCATCGATGAGCACTCCACTGAAAATGTAGATCACCACTTAGAAGAGCTAGAAGGGGTCCTCAATGTGGACGATTCGTCTACCAACTCAAGCTGCGGTGTCGGAGTGGTCCTAAGGACCCCAGACGTGTTTGAGGTGAAGTACTCCCTTAAACTCGATTTTTCGGCCACCAACAATATTGTTGAGTATGAAGCCTATTAGCCGGATTACGACTAGCAAATGAGTGCTCAACTAAGCGACTAACTATCTGTAGTGACTAAGAACTAGTCGTTAAATAGATTAACGAGAGTTTCAAGGCGTGCAACTCTATCTTGGCTAAATACCTGGCCAAGGAGAAGGATGCGATCCGAACATTTGTCAAACTAAACCTGGTCCACGTTTCCAAAATAAAGAATTGGAAGGCTGTTCAACTTGTCGAGGTGGTAGCGGTCGAAGATCCAGAACAGTACTCAATGGATATGAGGGAAGTTTTGAGCACTCCCAACATATAGGAATAGGAAACGATGTATGTCTCCGATGCCGAAAAATGGATGACACCATAGTGGAGGCATCTGGTGGATCGAACACTGCCGAATAACGCAGACGAATTCAAGTGGATCAAAAAGACGGCCGGCTTCTACACCATAGTCGACGGATGGTTATATCGTCGTGGATACTTGATTCCGTACCTTCGGTGTCTTACTCCTAAGGAGGTCAACTACGCCGTGAGCGAAGCACACATCGGGATATGTGGATCACACATTGATGGCAAGAACCTAACATTCAAAGTCATGCGTCAGGGATATTACTGGCCTACAATGATGGACACCCTGGAGTTTATGAATAAGTGTGAGAATTATCAACTCCACGGCAATCACCACCATCAGCCACCCGTAAAGTTGAGATCCCTCCAAACTCCATGGCCTTTCGCGCAATAGAGGCTCGATATTCACGGTCTATTTTCTATCGTGATTAGGGAAAGGAAGTTCATTATCGCGGGCATAAAATACTTCACCAAATGGGTTAAAGCCGCCCCGCTAGCCAAGATCACCAAGCACAACGCTTTGAAATTTGTCTCCAAAGCATCGTGAGCAGATTTGGCATTCCTAAGCTGATCGTGACTGACAACGGAATCCAATTCTCGGGAAGCGCGTTACCAGGTATTGTACTAGTCTGGGCATTAGACTGATCCACACTTCGATAGTCTACCCCCATCGAATGGATAGGTTGAAGTCACCAACTGTACCTACTCCATGGTCTTAAGACCAAGTTGGAGGACGCAGGAGGCTCCTGGGTCGACGAGCTACCCTCTGTCCTATAGTCATACCGGACGACTCAAAAGGAATCAACTCACGAGACACCTTTCAATCTCTACTGTGGGACTGAGACGATAATACCGATTGAAATTGGGCTCCAAAGCCTCAGGATCGACGCATTCGATTCACTCAGCAACTCCCAAAAGATCAGGAAACACCTAGATCTACTGGAGGAAGCCCGCGACACAGCCAAGATGCGCACAGCCACTTACCAACAATGAATTGCTTGCTATTACAACAAGAAAGTCAAAGCGTGGCAATTCAAAGTTTGGGACCTGGTCTTGCGAAGCATAGAGGCTACAGGCAAGACAATCGACCGGAATAAGCTTTCCACAAACTAGGAAGGCCCATTCCCAATCTCAGTCATCCTGCGGAATAGAGTATACAAGCTCCATACCCAAAACGGTAAGTCGGTTCCATAGACGTGGAACGCGGTCCACCTGAATCGATACTACCAATGAAGACCCAGGTAGGTCATTTGTATGACACAAAGTGTGCTCGTAACATACATTATTATTAATAAAAAGAAAATTCTTTTTCCTATGCATGGTGCCATGCTTTTCTTTTCTTTCTTTTTCCTCTTCCATATAAATTTTTGCTTTTAGATTGTACAAAATAAACGACCTAGACTGCCTCTAAATCGGGTAAGTTTTCACATGCTTGCAATTAAACCCTATTCATCCAGGCTGCCCGTAGGCGGTTGAATTAAACTCTTGTTATCCAGGTAACCCGTAGGTGGTCAAATTAAATCCTGATCATCTAGGTAGCCCATAAGCAGTTGAGTTAAAGCTTGGTCATCCAAGTAGCCCATTCGCGGTCTAATACTAAACCTTAGGGGGCTTAAACGACAAGTGTGACAACCTCCTCCAGTAGAAGATAGCGCACTCAGTCTACAACGGTCAATAAATCGGGGCAAAGATCAAAAGAATAAAAACCTCAAAGCTGGCCGCGTGGAATCATAACCTGGGCAGCACCACACATTACGAGAGCACAAATTGCTAAGGCATACTCATGTATAAAAGCGATTACCTGAGGGATAAGGATCCATCTCCGAGTAACAAGATCGTTACGGTCAACGCTCTAGGTTGACCTGCCCAAAGGCCACTTAATAAGATGGCCAGCCGGCATAAAAATCAAGCAGGAAACAAACAAAGAAAGGAAAAGCAAGACACATATTAAAATGCTGCAAGAATACTTTTCTCATTAATATGCTCAAATATATAAGAGGAGACCAAAACCCAAAATACAAGATTACAACTAAAGAGCAGAGCTCCCAGGAAGGGGTGGAATAGGCCCTTGGTCGCCCGAGCATAATCAACCAGGTCCTCATGTCTCTGAGCGGCATGGTTAGATGGGTTAAGGATGCCAGTTGGAAAGCTGGGGTCCACAATCTTAGCAATGTGGCGAGATTACTGACGCCTTCCCAACGTCTTACCCACAGCGCCAGGGTAACCTCCAGAGGTCACAAATGAGTGGATAGCTCGTTCTCTAACGAGGCTATCCTTCCCTAGAGCTCACCCACAAGCGCCTCCGCCCAATCAGCCCTCTCTTCTAGTCCTGCAGATTGCGCTCTCAACTTAGACTGGAGGGCGGGCTCCACCTCCTAGTGCTTCTTGACTTGGGCATCCAACTGGTCCATCTCCTCTTCTAACTCGATGATCTCCTCATCACGTTTGCCGATTACAGCATCCCTTTGGCATAGACCCTTGCGCATTGCCAACAAAATCTTGTCCTCCTGCAAAAAAGTCAAAGAAGTAAGGTAGCAATGAGCCAAGAAAAAGAAAAGGAGAGCTTCAAAAAGTTACCTCAAAGACTCTTCGTTGCCTCATTGGCCGTCTCCATGACCTAGAACCTACTGGAGGGGGACTTGGAGTAGGCTCCTCCTGAGACTGCTCCACCGTGGCTTCACCGGCTGGCTCCAGTGGCACGATGTCTGGGAGACTTGGAGTAAAGGACTCCGAAACAGGCTCTGCAAAGATGTCAACTACCTCAACAAGAGCTCCGATGACTGACTCCCCCAACTTAGCGGACGGCTTCGCAGCTGGCTCCTCTAACCCGGCGACTTCAAGCAGCGGCTCCATTGGCGCAGCAGGAGCCGCCAAGTCGCCCAACAATCATAACTCAATGATGGCGGCTCCCGTGACAACTCGTACAATGGCCCAAAAATCCTCCACAGAAGTCTCTACTCCGGAGCGCTCTCCAATTCCAGCAAGTCGTCCGGCCATTCTGTATTCCAACTCTGTGGATGACAAAGAAGTGGGCTCCACTGGAGCAACCTTCTTTTTCTTTGGACTACTAGGAGCCTGAGCAGCCATAGGAGCGCCAGCCTCGTCAATAGTAATAGTGCTGGCTTTCCTCTTACGCTGCGACGCTACCGGTGAAGGTCTGACCTTCTGAATTGGTGAAGGAAGACCTAAAAGGGCTCTTTTGGCCTCTTGTCTCGAGACCAAGTGATCCCTCCTAAATTCAGAGAAAAGCTCCTTCACCAGCAGCAATATGGGCTCCACAGCCTTCACCTCCTCCTGCGTCGACTTCCTGGTGAGACCACCAGGAACAAAGCCCCAATCTTGCGACAGTGGCAAGTTGTCAGCAACATGAACAAAGGAGAAACAATCCTTCCAGTCCTTGAGGGAGTTGTAGATAGCGCTGCTAATGTGCAACTCCCGGGGGGACAGAGAAATCCAATCACTACTCTGAGTGAATCGAAATATCACCCTGACAGCCTCCACCGTCAACTTCCATTAATGGTGGTGGAGGAAGATACACAACGAGTAAAGATATCGCACGGCATTCGTGTGAAGCCGTGCGATAGGAATGTTGAGCACCGTGAAAACATGGAGTAGCTCCTTCAGTACAGAAAGGCGCAGCCCACTCCTCAGATGAGTCTTGTACACGGTAATGTAGCCATCGGGGGGAGAGCAGACCCTGTCCTACTCCATAGGCATCGAGAATACAATCTTTCGTGGGATGTTGAACTCAACGTACAACTCCCTCACTTCACCGGTGGTAATAATAGAGGCAATTTCTGTAACGGAGGGAGCCATCAGAATAAGAGTAAGAGGAAGGAGACAAGGACTTAGAATTTTTGTGAAAGGTGTGAAAAAGTTGAATTGATGGACGACTTTTATAAGGAACGCAGCCGTTAGAGTGAGGCAACACATTAAAAAGGCACGCTCATCATGATGGACACATGTCATTTTTGAAAAGGCCGTAGTCAAATTAGATCTTTTAATAAATTAATTATCGGGATTACAAATTTACTGTATGATGACACGTGGCAGAGTACTGAAACGGTTCTCTCAACTTTTCAATTACCCGTTCGGAAGCATAACGAAACAATGCGTCGATTCAGTCCACACAAGTTTTCCGGATTCTGACATGATGGTCGACGAATCCGATCAATACCTTCCTCAGCATAGTTCTCCAGATCATGACATAGCGGTCAACAAATCCGGTCAGCACTCTCCTTCCGGCCCAATTCTTTGGATTCTGAGATAACGATCAACGAATCCGGTCAACGCCCTCCTTCTAGCTTAGTTCTTCAGATTCAAACTAGGACTGTCAACGAATCCAGTCAACATTTTCTCCATCTTTGTTCTTCGGATCTTGGCTTTACGGTCAACAGTCACAAGAAACGCGGTCAACAGACCAAGAGCCACTGCTAGTTTCCTTATCAAACCATCTCATGTGATGCAGCCAAACACGTCCCATCATAAACATGCTGAAAGTTGAAATCACATGCCACCAGTATGGGGGGCTAGTGGTGGGGACACCAGTAGCAGGCTGGCCCAACGGAGAAAATAACCCAAATTTTCAGCGACCTATTTCTGCTTGGAAAATCAATACTGCCATTAACCAAACATGAATCAAGTGGGCTGATAGAGGCCCAAGATCAACGAAGGCCTATCAAAGCCCACAATGGTCAACGATGCTATTGACCGGAGAAGTGAAAAGTGGGCCGGCTATGACCTAGGATGAATGCTGCCCATATCCGAATTGGCCCACATGTCCCCTTTCAAACCACAACAGTCGTCCGTCCTAATTTTTTGCTTCTCCAAGAGGCAATATTCACTGTAATAGTCATCTCCAGAATCAGTGTACATCTCGAGAAAACTGTACTAGAATTCACGCATAATCTGCAGAAAACCCTAATGGTTACCATATGCAGAAGGAAGGAGATCAACCTCCTTGATCGTTATAGTCAGAGACGACGATTACGCTTACGCTAGAGGGGCAACGATCCACCACAGAAGGCAGGCATCCAACCTCACTACATAAGGAAGGCAGCTCAAGGCCATGACTATAAAAAGCCATGGAGGCTCACTCATCAGGTTACGCTCTCAATCGCCCACTAAACGCCCTCAAGCACACTCAAGCTCTCGAAAACTTTTTAACTCTCTCGAGTATCCTAACGCTCTCTCTCTCTGCTACTAATTCCCTACAAATTCAATACTTAGAGAAATTACTCCTCACGAGTAATAACAGCAAAGCCACTCGCCCAACGAGTGCACTCCCACCTACCTCCATTTGCACACTCTCTTCAATCATTTCTACATTCTTTGTATTCACCTTCTCTCTTCAGAAGGTCGATTACTAATTTGAACATAAAAATATTTTTGATGGGATTAAATTTTGCCGTCACCTGACCTCTTCTGTGAAATTGTGGTGTATAAGATCCGAGACTCAGTAGACAGAACCAGAATCCGATGAACAACTCGACTTGAATCTGTTCGAACTTTAAATCCAAAATGCATTAATAATAATAATAAAATAT
>JAODPA010065226.1:0-11014 GCA_025585075.1 Nepenthes mirabilis | reverse complement strand
GATTACATCATCATAAGCACAATGTGGACTCCCTTCCATTCACGTCACGGTTCTCAATATCCAATGGGATCCAATACCCTTAATCACAATCGGTGGGACTCAATTCCCTTAATCCACAACAACCATCCCAAGTTCACAGTAGAGATTAGATTCTTACTTCCGATGATCACATATCACTTTGGGACCTCCGAGACTCATTCCTTTGCCTCCAGCACACAGATTCACATTCGAGGTTTATATTTACGTTTAATCATTTAAACGTTACTTTCATTACAATTAAGATCGCATATCACTTTGCATTTCTCATTTCGTTTTGGGTGAACATTATCGGATTTCTCTTTGACCACCCGGACGCCGTACACGGTTCAATACTTGGAAATCGGACGTCCCGTGGATTCATACGTACTCTTTGTACACGGATTACACATTTGGGGTTCGATTTACTTGTCACGAGGGTGGAAGTATGCAACTTCCCATTCATTTCCGAATTATCCACAACGGGAAACTATCAAGGCTCCCGGATGCCACGAACGGGTCAAATCTTGCGAGATTCGGCATCCGGTCGATGTATACACACAATTGGGATACGGGGATTCATATTCTAGGATCACATCATCATTTTACGAAGGTGACAACGCGCGATTATCACCTTCCGGCTCGGGTGAACAGTAACAGCGCCCATTTAATGGGCTCGGACGCCGCGAACGGGTCCAAACGCGCGAGATCGGACCCGCGGCCGACATATATGCATCATTGGGACGTGGGGATTCCAATTTTGGGGTCAATTTCATGATACGAGGTCGGGAAACGGGAAACCCCCAAAATCCCGTGGGTTAGGGTTTCGGTGAAACCCACCCGGACGAATTGGACACGATTCGGACAACAAACTACATTTTCTTGGACCTCAAGGCGCGGGTATCGAGATCCTAACGTTCCCCGTGGGTATCGACACAAAATACCCAACGAAAATACATAAAACAACGAAAGAGAACGAGAAGTGGGTATGAGAACACTTGCCTCGACGCGTGCTTTCACCTTTATACCTGGCTTTCGGGCAAAATCGGACTCTCGGGCTCGATCTCCCTTCTTCTCTCTTCGGTCGCCCCCCTCTCTCTCTCCAGAAAAACCCTCGGCCCGTGCGAAATGAGGGAAAACGAACGCGCGGCGAGAATATATACTGCGCCGGCCGCTCGAGCGGCCTGGCGAGCGGCCAGCGAGGGGCAGCCACTGCTCGAGCGCCCCCTCGAGCGGCTGGCGAGCGGCCAGAATACTGGAGGTTCTGGTTTATCCGCTCGAGCGCCCCATCGAGCGGCTGGCGAGCGGCCAGCCCACGGGTCGGTTCTGCTTTCTCCGCTCGAGCCTCGGCTCGAGCGCCCAGCAGGCGCGAGCCTGCTGGCAGGGCTTCGGCAACCCGGACCCGAATAATTTTCCGATTCTTCTTCCGATACCAAACCTTAATCATCCCATAAGATTAGTATTGATCATTAACATACTAATCATCTCTTAATTATCGGGTTCACAAATCCGGAACCTCACAGGCACGGTACATATGTTGGTCCGAGAATAAGCAGCCACTGGAATGTGTTGATGCAGTATTTCAACGAAGCATAACCCGACACTAATAAAAATAAAATTATATACGGTCACGAAATATGACAATCATAAAAATGACCCTAACAATCTCCCCCTTTGGCAATTCCGTGACAAAATCGAGAAAATAAATAAAGACAAGAGAAGCACGGGTTCAGACACCACCAAGATAGAACCCGTGTACATAAAAACCTACGCCTAGTGATACATAAGAAACACAAAAATATGAAAATAGCTATACGAGAACTGGTGAGGCGATGTGATGAAAACTTGCGTTGACTGCCTGTGTAACTTCAGTTTCATGGTCAAGCAAGATTAGTACCAACAAAGCAAAAGATAATAACAACATAACAGCATGCATGGTACATAAGTATGAGAGACAAGCATTACTGAGATGTAGTGGAAATCACATACAATAACAATTCTTCCCCTAACGAAAATAATCAATACTCCCCCTAACATTAATAATAACCTGAAATAACATGAAAATAACAAAAACTCCCCCAAAATAAGCAGGCTCCGCGGCTCCGCTCCGTCTCCCCTAAGCTCCCCCTATCAAAAATGAATCAAGTCTCCCCCTTTTTGTCACGAATGGCCAAGGGGTAATGTAGCTCATTTTTCTTAACCCAAACTTGTCTCACTGAATATACTTTTGCATTCAACCTTTTAACTTGTATATCCAAATGTTGAAGGTGATCAATAAGTTTATTCATGTTTAGCCCTGGTCTTTGGTTGTGTAAAAGATTTATGATGTAGCACCGTGGACGAATGTGACCAACTTTTCCACATGTATGACAGGTAGGCACAAACTTAGGGATGGAAGAATTATTCATAGCCTTGTGATTACGTAGATTAGGCAAATATGTTGAGCAAGATCTTTTCTCCACACGTTGAGGCACGACCTTGATGACTCTGGGTGTGTAGGCATATTTGTGTGGAGTTTTCGTGGCGGGAATAAATACAGTTTTAGATTTCACATCATTTCAGACAAAATTCGCAGCATACCCCAAACCCTGTTTATTTCCACTAATTTTTTTCAATCCGAGCATATGATCTAATTTTGTAGACCCATTTAAGAATAATTTTAAATCTTTTCGAGAGGCCTCAAATTCAGATTCTAAAGTTGTTATTTGCTTAGTAAATGAGACCTTCAGATTCTCAATTTCTTGAGTTTTAAATCTAACTCGGATTGTAGAGATACGTTTCCTTTTTTCAAAACTATGATCCTACCGTTTAGGGTTCTATTTGATTTCTTTACTTTCAAACATTTCTTAAACAGTTTATCGTAAGTTTCTCGAAGGCCATCAAATTCAGCTTCTGACTTGACCTCAGAGTTATTAGATTGATTAATATTCTCTACAGCATTGTCACACATTGAGGTCATAAAGGCCATGTACTTGACAGGACCATCTTCAGAATATTTTTCACTCTCTTCTTCTTCGTCATCATTTAAGGTCACATTAGCTTTAAAGACTTGACCTTATTGGCGTTTGAAATTTGGGCATTCAGCACGATAGTGACTAAAACCTTTACACTCATGGCATTGGACTTCTTGGGTAGTTTTCGATTTAGAGTTCTTACTCTCACGTCGGTCTTTCTTCTCAAATTTATGTGATCGTTTTAAGTCCACATCCAGTTTTTCTGATGAAGAATTATTTTTCTTTAAGAGTTTTTTAAAATTCTTAACAAATAATGAAAAATCATCATCGCTACATGATTCTTCATCGGAGTCCCGATTTCGCTCTTCCCTACTTGATTTTAGAGCAAGTGATTTATTTTTCCTTGACTGTGGCAAGGTGTGCTCATAAGTTTGTAGGGATCCTACAAGTTCTTCGATTTTTATTTTATCAAGGTCTTTGCTTTCTTCAATAGCAATGACATTAGGTCTAAATTGTTCAGGAAGTGACCTAAGTACTTTCCTAATAATTTTGTTCTCAGGGATTCGTTCTCCTAAATTAAACGTAGTTTACGATATCATTTAATTGAGCATAGAACTCATCAAAGGTCTCATCATCTTTTATTTTTATCTCTTCGAATCTAGTGGTAAGTATTTACAATTTTGAATTTTTAACAAGTTTTGTGCCTTCATGAGTAATTTCTAAGATGTCCCACACATCTTTAGAAGTCTCACACATTGAAATTCGCTTAAACTCATCGGGAGAGATAGCCATAAAAATAGCATGTAGCCCCTTACTGTTCCAATTACATGCATCAAGTTCCTCTTTGATCCATGAAGATAAGGCTTTTGGTTCGTTGCCAGATGAACTAGTGGGTGGAGTCCACTCAACTTGGGTACGTGCCCAAACATGCTCATTAGAGATTTTAGGAAGACTCTCAACCGGACCTTCCAATAGGCATAGTTACTCCCATCAAAGAAGGGAGGACGGAGAGCGATCCACTCATATACATCTAGATCGGGGGTCACGGATCGGGGTAAGTCTCTGATACCAATTGAAAAAGCACGTTTGTGCTAACGTGAACAATCAAGTTTCGACCCCGTTAAAAGTATAGCGGAAGCAGTAAAAATAAATATCTAATACACGTAAAAGATATTTGGTACTAGATGCATACGAGACTAACAATCATGCGCAGTAAACAAAATACGTAAGCAATAATATAAAGACGCGATTTTTGGTAACGAAGTGAAAACTCGATGCCCACGGTAATCGAGAAAAACACTCCGGGATTCAACGGCCAGGGAAGCAATGCACTATGAAAATCAACTTACAGACCGGGTGGTAACGACGCGCTAAACTAGCCGACTTACTCCCGTCACGTGATCCCTACCAAGGAACTCCTTGGATTTGCCCGCGGCAATGGAATCGGACACCTTCCGGTCTTCACGTCAATCTTCCCTCTCGTGCCACTTGAAGTGCCAACCACGATCGGATCTCCTTTTTCACGAACCAACGTCTCCCACGAAGGTAGAAGGATGGAAGAGTTTAAATAGAAAAGCGAAACGAAGAGAAAAACCGTTAGAACATGAGGCACAAAATTGTAGAGCGTAGTAGGTTCGATTTTCTCAAATGGAGCAAGATGAAAAGGAAGAAGAATGCTCTTCTCTCAAGTAGAATGGCTCCAACACTCTCAAAAGAGGCTCTGGCGTGCTTAGGGTTTCAAAAACATAATGTAGGTATTATAGAGGGCGCAAAAAATCGTTCAAAAACTTTTGCCTGTTGGACCGCCGCTCGAGCAGGCGGACGTGAGAAACCCTGCGGGCACTCGAACGGTCAAAAAGCGAGCAGCGAGCGGGCACCCTATTGGATTTTCTGCTCAAGCGGCTAGCGAGCGACAGGCGAGCGGGGAAAGCTTCGGGCGGCTCAAGCGGCTGGAGGGCAGAAAACAGGCACGGTACATATGTTGGTCCGAGAATAAGCAGCCACCGGAATGTGTTGATGCAGTACTTCAACGAAACATAACCTGACATTAATAAAAATAAAATTATATACGATCACGGAATATGCCAATCATAAAAATGACCTTAACAATTTGTTCTGTTAAGCTTGAGGCAGTCTTTTTGTTAGAATGTTTGCAACAGCCTAGCCCACTTTATTGAAGGTTAGGTTCAAAACATCATATTGAACTCGTTCAATTCAATAGACCACTTCATTAAATGCCCAGATACTTTTAGTTTTGGGATAATCATTTATAGAGTTGGTTGATAAAAACCACTATCACATGAGCTTGAAAGTAGGGCTAAAGTTTTTTTGGATGCAAAGACCAAGGCTGGGAATGTGTTCTTAGTTTGAGCATACTAGGTTTTCGAAATCAACCAGGATTTTACTATTATAGTATATCATTCTTGTGAAACTTGCCTCTTCTTTGACCATGATAACACTCGGGGCTATATCTAATATAGCAATATACAAGTACAGGTTTTTGCGCTATTTACGGTGAAGTAATAGAGGTACATGGGCTAGGTACTCCTTCATATCTTAAATGACTTTTTAACACTCCTCTGTCTACTGGAACCTATTTTTCTTGGCTCCTCTTTGGGCCTTGAATTATGGTGGATATTTATCGGTGGATTTTGCGATGAAGTGTGATAACACTACTAACCACTTAGTAAGCCTTTAGATATCTTTGACCAACCTTAGTTATTTCATATCCATGAGAGTTTTAATTTTCTCCAAATTAACTTATATGCTATACCGAGTGATTATAAAATTTAAAAATTTCTCTAATATGACCCAAACATGAACTTTGTTGGGTTTCACTTTATTTTGCGAGTCTAGAGTACATCAAATATTTTTACCAAATTTTGGCCAACATATCGTTCACATAGACCTTTATGTTGTAGCCGGCCTATTGTTCTAACAATTTGTTTACCAACCTCTGATATATGGCACCAATATTTTTCTGGTTAAAATGGGTTTACTTTGTAGCAGTAGGTGACTAAATGAGCTCATTTCTTCATCTTTCAAGTCCAATTGAATTTGATTATATCCGAAGTAAGCATCTACAAAGTTAAATATTTGATGACCTAAGGTAGAGTCTACCGGTTTGTCTATTTTTGGGAGTGGCTTACTATTTTCAAGACATACTTTATTCACGTTAATAAAATTAATGTACATCATCTATTTTTCCATGCTCTTCTTCTTCAAGACTATACTGGATAGCCAATGGTTATTTGGAAATGTAGTTGGTAGATTGATCTCCAGTGGTAGAGTTGGGTCACTGGAACCATTCCCAGACACCATAGAATGCAGAGAATATCGGCAAGAAAAGCAAAGAGAAAGAGTGAGGAGATAGAGATGAAGATAACTTTTCCGGCAGTGATTATGAAATAATATTTCAGATTACTTTTCCGGTTAACTTGCATCCGTTGATAAGGGAGAATAAAAAGGAGAAGTGGAAGAAGTTTTTATATATTATGTGCATAAATTTATTTGGACGTGTATAATCATTTTTAAAATTAATATCTGAGTTCTAAAAATACTATTATTAATTGGAAAAAAAATTAGTAAATATCAAAAGGAAATTCCTGTGTTTTCTTCAAATTGATTTCAGTTATTTAGGCCAGAATCTTTGCACAGTTAAAAATTTATTTGCATCATGCCTTCTTAATTTTTTTTTTCTTTTTTACAATTTATTATAAGTGGCTAGCAATGCCATGTTGTTTAGAATTTTTTTAAAAAACAATTTTATTACTTTTTCTATTACATATTTAAAAAAAAAAAGAAAAAAAATTTATACGTCACGTCTGTACACCAAATTCAACAGTCAATCATAAAGCATAACATGAAAGTATGTAAAACGTGTTGCTTTTTAATGACTTGTCAAGTTGCTCAAAGCAATGACTTCTCCCATCAAACTCAAAAAAGTTCACCCCCACTAAAATGAAGTTGGATCACACAAATCTTCTACTTTTGAATGCAGAATTTCTGGGCTTTAGGTGTTGGGAAAGAGATGCCGATTAGTTGGTAAAACCGAGAGGATAAAGATGACAGGCACACACACACACAATAAGAAAGTAGGAGAGAATTGGAACACACAAGTTTACATGAAAACCCTCTTCTGAAAAAGAGAAAAAAACACGAGATACTTAATTTACAAAATCATACTATAAAATTTGGTTATAAAAATTCTGATTATACAAGCCCCCGAAAAATAGAAAATAAGAGTAAAGCACTACTCCTTTTATTTTTCTATGTTTCTTCGCTCACTTTACACTTACAAAACATAGCAACGTACATATATATATACAAATGTATCGGGCGGTACCTACTCTACAAAATAATCGTGTGCACTACAAAGCCTGTTACTTACTTTGTAAGATGCCTCCCTACAAGGGACAGTTGACCTACTCTGTAAAACGGCTACCAGTTCTGAAAAGGTCAACTTCTTTATCTGTAAAGTCTACTATTTACGCAGACTTTACAGGTTAGTTTTTTTCCAAATCGGTTGTTTTTTGACCGTTAGTAGTTGAATTTCCATTCAACTTTATTATTCCGGCAAATTTTCATCTTCTTCAGTCTTGTGAAGCTCTCCGGAAGTTTCACTCCGGATCTTCCTCTGTTTGGGTCAAGTACAACCACTTCAACCTTTCTTCCATTCCGATTAAGTAAAACCACTTTGACCTTTCTTCCATTCTAGCCAAGTAAACCAGTTTGACCTTTCTTCTATTTCGACCACTTTCTACACGGGAATGACCTAAAATTTGAACAATTTTTTTCTCACGACCGTAGGGGACTAAATTTGTCAGTCCAGTGATACCAAAACAAACTTTAAGTTTCCCCTTTGGTAGTATCTTGGTTATCATATCTAACCCATTTTTCTCAGTACGAACCTTTTTCAATAATAGCAGTCCTATATCAATAATATCTCTCGCCCAATGATATCAATATGTTTCGATCTCGAGTGGAATAAAGAGTTCCTACAGATATGTATAGTACTTTAGCTATCACAAAGTATTACACACTTCTCCTGTTTAAAACCAAGTTTCTGGATGAATTTCTTCATCCATAGTATCTCCTTACTGGCCTCAATTATAGCAATAAATTCTCTCTCAATGGTTGAAAGAGTAATGCATTTTTGTAATTTCAACTGCCAAGAAATAGCTCCTCCGGCGAACTTGACCAGGTATCCCAAAATAAACTTTTGGAAGTCAACATCACCGGCCATATCAGTATCAGTGTACCCTACCAACAAAGGCCTGTCACTTCTAAAGTATAGACACATCTTGAAAGTCCCCCAAAGATATCTTAGTATCCACTTCATTGTATCCCAATGCTGCCTACCAGGATTCGACAGAAACTGACTAACTGTGCCGACCGTATGTGCGATGTCCGGCCTGGTAGAGACCATAGTATATATCAGGCATCCCACAGCCGATGAATAGGATACACTTCTCATGCCAACTTTTTCATCATCCGAGGTCGGACACTGCCGACTACTTAATCTGAAATGACTCACCAGTGGAGTGCTCACCGATTTGAACTTATCCATGTTGAAGCGTTGGAGCACCTTCTCCACATAGTTTTCTTGGGACATCCACAATCTCATTGCCTTGTGGTCGCAAAATATTTTGATACCCAGAATCTGTTTCGCTAACCCCAAGTCCTTCATGGCAAAGGATTTTCCAAGTTGCTTCAATTAGGTGATCCAAGAGACATTTCGTATAATAATCAACATATCATCTACATAGAGTAGGAGAATGACAAATTTATTTTTTGAAAACCTCTGAACAAAGATACAATGATCCGGAGTCGTCTTTCGGTAGTTTTGACCCATCATAACATACTCAAACTTCTTGTATCATTGTCTCGGGACTTGCTTTAATCCATACAGGCTTTTCTTCATATGACACACCAGGTGTTCCTTCCCCTTAACCCAGAATCCCTTCAGCTGCTCTATGTAGATCTTCTTCTTGAGATCACCATGCAGAAAAGTCATCTGCACATCAAACTGTTTTGCTTCTTAGTCAAGGATGCTGGCCAATCCAAGTACCATTCGAATAGAAGACATTTTCACAATATGGGCGAATATCTCATCAAAGTCGACACCCTTTTGTTGGCTGAAACCTTTCATAACCAGTCGTACCTTGTATCTCAGTTGTAAGGTGCTTTTATTAGTCTTCAAATGGAAAACCCATTTGCTCTTCAGGGCTCGCTTCCTCTTTGGCAATTCAGCCAACTCAAATATGTAGTTCTCATACAGTGAGTCTATCTCATTCTGCATGACTTCTATCCATTCCACATTGTGTTCGCCTCCCATGGCATCTTTAAAGCTTTCTAACTCTCCTCCATTAGTGAATAAAACATACTCAATTGCTGATAGGCGAACAGATGGCTGTTGTTCTCTTGAAGATCGCCATACAGGGACAATCTCGGCTGGCTGTGCAACATTTTTGTCATTCTCATCTTCTTTCGACGTTGGTATCTCTTCATTATCTTCTTCGGCCACACCTTGGCCATTAACCTCTTGATAAAGAGGTGCCGATCGGACAATATCAGCACTAATCTTATCAATCTGGCTGGTGTCAGACACAGCTTTCTTTTCTTTGCTGATATCATCAATAGTTTTTTTCTTCAACAAACACTACGTCCCTTAATCTGACAAGCTTTCTCTCAATTAGGTCGTAGAGTCTAAATCCTAACTCATCTTTCCCATAGCCTGGGAAGACACATTACATTATTTTTGGTTCCAACTTTATTATTTTATCCTTTGGGACATGGACGAAGATCTTACATCCAAATATCCAGAGGTGGTCATGAGACGCTTCTTTTCGGACCATATCTTCTCTGAGACTTCTCCATTTAGTGGGTTGGACGGTAATCTATTGATGACATAGGCAGCAATTCTCAAGGCCTCCACCCAAAATGTTCCAGGGAGCTTTACTTCAGAGAGTACACTCTAACTCTCTCTATCAGCATACGGTTCATTCGCTCAGTCACCCCATTCAACTATGGTATCTTTGATAATGTCTTGTGATGTCGAGTACCATGAGACCAGCAATATGTATCAAAAGCTCCGATACACTCACCGTCATTATCACTTCGAATGCACTTTAATTTCCTTTTCGTCTGCTATTCAATCAAAGTATGAAAATGCTCAAATACTCCAAAGACTTAATCCTTGGTCTTGAGTGGGTGCACCCACAACTTTTTGAGTAATCGTTAATGAATGAGACAAAATATTGTACTCCTCCAAATGACTTCTCTTTGAACAGCCCACATATATTAGTGTGTACCAGTTCAAGTGGCTCAGCCTTCTTAGTGGACGAGTCTCCTTAGAATGAGACTCGCAACTGCTTTCCCGTCATGCAATGAGGGTAAGTCCTCAGACCGGTCTCCTTTTCTCTTGGAAAAAGGCCCTTCTTGGCCAGATTGTTCAATCCTTTTTCATTCATATGGCCCAGCCGACGTGCCACAAATTTAAGGATGCATCACTGCTAATAACTTTCATTACTCCGACTGCAGTAGAAGCTTGCACCACATACAAGCCAGAGACCTCCCTTCCACGGGTAACAACTAGAGACCCTCTAATGAATCTCCATACTCATTCACAGAAGGTATTCTAATACCCTTCATCATCTAGTTTGTTGACCGAAATTATATTCAACCTGATATCAGGCACATATCAGACATCTTTTAGTAACAACCTCGACCCATTGTTGGTGACAAGCGGCATATCACATCTGCTAATGACCTCGGACGTTTGTTCATTTACCATCCTTATCGCTCAAAATCTTCTGGAGTGTAACATGTGAATAGTCTCCTTCTAGATGTGGCGTGGAGTGAAGTATCTATATCCACCGCCCAGTTGGACTCGTGATCGGTTAAGTTTATTATATCATCTATGTCACAAGTCAATAGGAGATCTCCTCCGGTGACTACTGAGACTGAGGCCTTCTCCTCACATCATGTAATATCCCGGATCTTTGTTCGGATTAATTTAATATTAATTATAATTTTGGGCAAAT
>JAODPA010065215.1:0-11015 GCA_025585075.1 Nepenthes mirabilis | reverse complement strand
ATATTTGTAATATTTTGTCATTTTAAGGAAGGGGGAGAGCTACATATTTACAATATAAGAGAGAACAGACATTTGTGTATATTCTCCATTGATGGGTAAGCCCATAGTAGGCAGGCCCAATAAAAAAAACAGCCCAAAATTTGAAAAAGCCCAGATGGGCGTTTAGACGGTCAACGTGTATGAAGTGCCAACTAGGCGGCCAACGCACTCCATCAAAACAGTTAACATTTCTGTTGACCGGAAGCACTGTAGCAGCAGGCCGTGGAAAGAAAAACTCTAATATGGGCCAGGCCCAATTTAGCAGACATTTTCATACACGACAAGCAACGGCCCATTTTTCTGATTTCACACCTTCCTCAAAGCCAATCTTCACTAAAGAGGGCATCAACAGATTCGATGCCCTTCCCATGAGGAAGGCGTCAGATTCTCTCTTCCTGCCTACAATGGATCCCAACGGTAACAGAACTACAGGAGGAAGGTAAATAATCTAGAGAACCATTACCCACTCAGAAAGGAAACGACCCCAACATAATGCACCAATCAAGCTTCCTTGCTTAAGGAAGGCCGCCCAACACGATACAGGGATCATGCCTTCATGGACAAAGGAGGTCGCCTTGCCACAATCTATATAACCCCACAGAATCTCCATTCTGTGGGGGAGACGAAAAAGAAAGACAACAAAGAACTACAACGGAGAAATTCTTGAGCGTACTAACGCTCATCCCTAAGAACGCAATCACTTACTGCAATAATCCAACTCCAAGCCTTTAGATTTCGGAGGCTTCACCCACTCCTCGAGATCCGTCCATTTAAGCTTCCACGCTTACGGGACTTGGTTGCCCACTTGTTCCTCGGGAACATTGAGCTGGTAAACTATACTCTCGACGAGTCACAAGAACGCCTCTTATTTCTGAAAGCGAATACTCCTTCCTACCTCAATCTCCCTCTCTATCTCAAATTATATTTCTAGTTACCTTCTTGTAATTCAAAGGCTTATTAGTCACTTGAGCGTCGGAATATTTTCGGTGAGATAACATCCCGCCCGCACCTGACCTCTTATTTGTTGTAATGGTGTACAGGGTCCAGACTCGCCGAACGGAGCCGGATCCAAATGATCAAGTAAACCCAAATCTATTCGAAGTCGGATCCAGGTACGCATCATTGGCGCCGTTTAAGGAAAACGCTTACAAAGAGCCAGCTACATTTCCCAGAAGCCCTTTTCAAGCAATACCCTCAATTGAAATGGTGAACACAAGGGCACAAGCAGGCGAGCCAACCCGAAATGTGGCCTCACCAAACCAAGACCACGCTATTAGCGCTGTGGTCAATGGGGTAGCCAGTGGGATTCCAGCGTCTTTCTTTCAAAACTTAGCGGAGTATATACTTAACACCGATAGGATGCTTCAGATACTCTGCTCCCGCCAGGAACAAGTGCAGCTGGGGGTTGCACCGGCTGAGGCTCTCGCACCGGCATCCTGACGAGGAGGACAGAGAAAGAAAGTTCTGACCGAAGGCCTGAAAGGCTAACCAACGTTCCCGCACTGGAGTCCTCACATGCTCAAAGCTGTTTAAGGCGTGAGGAGCGGGGAATTAGCATTACCCCAGAGGGAAGTTCGAAACGAAGGAACCCCAAATACTCACGCGTAGAATCTAAGCCCCAGGCTCAGGAAGGAATTTCCCGGGCCGTTAGATCTACCGGTGATAGCAACCGCTTGGCTGTTGAACATGCCAGAGAAAGAACAGAGTCGAGAGCATATCTCAGCTCCAAAAGATCTGGTAATACCATTTCAGCAGACCCAAGGCTAGAGAAGATATGGAACCGTGTCTTTAAAGACGATAAGCACGCAGCCAATATCGACAGATGTCCCTTCACAGCAGAGATTTTAAACCATCCCATAACGACAAAATTTAAAATGCCAGCCGTTGACTCGTATGATTGAAGTGTTGATCCCGTTGATCATCTCGCTCACTTTTGCACCCATCTTGGTCCACAGGGGCTAAAGGACGCAGCCATATGTCGCTGCTTCTCGCTCACCTTAAAAGGAGACGTACGCATTTAGTTTCATCATCTTCCCTCGGACTCAATCCAAAGTTTTCAGGAGCTTACAGATCTCTTTTTGTCCCAGTACGCCTCCAGCCGTAGGGAGGAAAAGCATCCTTAGCATCTGTCGCACATCAAGAGAAGCATGGGTAGAATTTGCAGAAATTCCTAGATCGCTTCGTGGCAGAAGCTAAGCGAATCCCCCGATTCACGGAGGAAATGAAACTAGGCAGTTTCATTTCGGCGCTGGCGCATGATGAATTTTTCAGGCACTTGACACATAAGAACCCGTAGACATTTCGAGAAGTGAAATCTATCACCAGGGCCTACGCGGCAGTGGAGGTAGCTAACGAGGTTAAACGTCCCGACCGAATCGAACAACCTCGCTCTTTCATAACTGAAGGGAAGAGGAAACACAACAGTGGCGATCACTCCCACCCAAAGCACCACAGGATGGAACCACCAGAGCGCAAGGACTACGGGTCCATCAGCCTAACGCCCTTGACCGATACGTGCTCGAACGTCCTCATGCAGATTCGTGGGGAGAAGTTCCTTAAGTGGACAAAACTACTTAAGAAGGTGGAGGGAGGAAATTCATCCAAATACTGCGATTTTTATCGATCTCCCAGACACTCCACAGAGGACTGCTAAACCCTTCAGCAGGAGATTGAATAGCTGATCAGAAGGGGCCATCTCACCAGGTTCGTTAAGAGCCCTGGTCAGAGTTATGGCACTACGGGCGGAGAAGGATCAGGGTCTTTCCCTCCACGAAATCGGGTTGCGATAGGAGTGGTCAACATGATCACAACCCGACCGATCAAGAACCCGACTGACAACAAGGAGTAGCAAACTGGGAGGAAGAAATAATGCACTACTGACACCGTCATTAGTTTTAGTGACAACGACCTAGCACATGTAGTTTCCCCCCATGCAGACCCCATGGTTGTATCTACACTCGTTTACGATGGTAGCGTCGATACCAGCTAAAACGAGTATTCATTGAAAATAAAAATTTTCACGATTTGCTTTATCTCGATGTGTTTTTTAAATTTGGTTTAAAAAAGAGTCAATTAAAACCTGCCGAATGCCTACTGTACGGTCTTGACAACGAGCCGATGCCCATCCAACGAACGGTCCGATTGGAAGTCACCCTAGGAATGTACTCGAAAATGGCAAGTCGTACATTTACCTTCTTGGTAGTCGACTTGTTCTCTGTAGACAACGCTATACCGACCGGCCGTGCCTAACAGCTTTTGGGGCCATCACTTCAATACCACACCTCAAAATAAAATTTCTGACGCTATACAGTATGGGTGAAGTGTTGGGTAACCAAGTCACCGGGCGGACATACTACATGTCTCAAATTGCTCCTAACGACAGCACCAGAGCGGTGGAAAAACTTGACCATCGAAACAAAATGACCTTGCGGCAGGCATAGTCCGGTGAGGTAACCGACCTAGTCCCCCTGAATCTGAAGGATCCGAAAAAGTGCATACGGATCGGCGGCTCACTCACCGGTGCACTGCGCGACGAACTGATCATGTTTCTGCGACGAAACGCTGAAATCTTCACATGGGCTCCTGTTGACATCCCTGAGATTCCAACCCGGGTAATTGTCCACAAATTGGGTCTCAACCCGGACCGAAAGCCCGTCAGGTAGAAGTAGAGAAATCACTCGGTAGAAAAGTTGGTCGCTATCCGGGAGGAAATAAAGAAACTGCTGGACGCTAGATTCATTAGAGAAGTCCAGTACCCCGATTGGCTCTCAAATGTAGTCCTCGTAAAGAAGAGCAGCGGGAAGTAGTGAATGTGCATCGATTTCACAGACGTTAACAAAGCTTACCCAAAAGATAGTTTTCTTTTACCCAAGATTGACCTGCTGGTGGACTCAATGTCCGGACATGAGCTGTTAAGCTTCATGGATACCTATTCGAACTATAACCAGTTTCGGATGAGTCAAGAGGACAAAGAGCATACCTTGTTTATGACGGACCGGGGGACTTACTACTATAAGGTGATGCCCTTTGGACTAAAGAACGCAAGAGCTACCTACCAACGGTTGGTAAACAAAATATTTGAGAAATAGATCAGCCGCAATATAAAAATCTATGTTGACGACATGCTCATCAAGAGTAGAACCACAGGCGATCATATCCACGATCTGGCAGAGTCATTTGGGGTGCTCCGTGAGTATCAAATGAAGCTGAATCCGGCAAAGTACGTCTTTGGGGTAGCTTCAAAAAAATTCTCGGGTTTCATCGTCTCCCAACGAGGGATTGAGGCAAACTCAGAGAAAATCAAGGCCCTCACGGACATGGCTCTTCCACGAAGTATCAAGGATGTCGAACGACTCGCTGGACGATTGGCAGCCTTATCTCGCTTCCTAGCGAAGTTTGGTAACAAGTATCAGCCATTCTTTAATGCTTTGTGGGAACAAAATCAAACGGGTTCCAATAGACGGCAGATTTCCAGGTGGCCTTCAATGAGTGAAAGAAATATCTAGCTAGCCCGCCATTACTAACGTCGCTCAAGATCGAAGAGGAGTTGTACCTCTACCTGGCGGTGTCAGAGGTGTCTCTCAACTCCATCCTCGTACGCCAGGACTCCGATACCTAACGATCGATCTACTACATGACCAAAACACTGACCGGCCCGGAGACGTGCTACTCGTGCACAGAAAAGTTGGCCTTAGCTCTCATATTCTCCGCACGAAAACTAAAACCCTACTTTCAGGCACACCTCATCATAATTCTCACCAACCAGCCTCTGAAGAGCATTTTCCAAAAACCTGATATTTTTGCACAGTTGGTAAAGAGGACTATCGAATTGAGCGAGTTCGACATCGAGTTTTGACCCAAGCTTGCCATAAAAGTACAGGCTTTGGCCGACTTTATTATCGAGACCACGACCCCAATTCTCAAAGATGAGCCCCCAGAGAACGTGGAACAGCACGTGGAGGCTCCAGAAGGGGTCCTCCACGTAGACGGATTATCTACGGACACAGGCAGTGGAGTTGGGGTGGTCCTCACGACCCCTAACGTGTTTGAGGTGAAGTATTCCCTTAGACTCGACTTCCCAGCCATCAACAATGTTACCGAATATGAAACCCTGCTAGCTGGGTTAAGGTTAGCAAAAGAGTGCTCAGCCAAACAAATGGCTGTTTATAGCGACTCCAAACTAATCGTCAACCAGGTTAATGAAAATTTCGAGGCAAGCTACCCACACATAGCCAAATACTTAACCAGGCCAAGGGAGACCACCCGCAGCTTTGACAAGTTAACCCTGGTCCATATTCTCATAATTAAAAATTGGAAGGCCGATCAGTTGGCAAGAGTAGCGGCAGCCGAAAATCTAGAACAGTACTTGAGGGACATGAGGGAGGTCCTGAACGCTCCCAGTATAAAGAAATAGGAGGCAATGCAGATCTCCGAGATGAAAAATTAGATGACACCCTACCTGAGGTATCTAATAGACGAAACATTGTCGGAAGATGCAGAGGAGGCCAGGCAGATAAAGTGAATGGCCGGCTGATACACCATAGTCGACGGGCGGTTGTATCACCGCAGCTACTCGACTTTGTACTTCCGATGCCTAACCCCTGAAGAGGTTGACTATGTCTTGGGCAAAGTGCCCCTTGGGATTTGTGGATCGCATGTCAGGGCAAAAACCTAACATTCAAAATCATGCGGCAATGCTACTATTGACCCTCGATGAAAAAGGATGCACTCGAGTTTGTAAAAAAGTGCAAAGTTGCCAACTTCACGGCAACCTTCGACACCAGCCGTCCGTCGAGCTGAAATCCCTTCAGGCACCGTGGCCCTTCGCGTAATGGGGGCTCAACATTCTTGGCCCATTTTCCATCGCAACTGGGCAAAGAGAGTTCATCATGGCAGGCATCGACTACTTCACAAAGTGGGTCGAGGTTGTCCCGCTGGCCAAGATCACAGAACATAATGCTCCGGAGTTCGTTCACCAGAATATCATCAACAGATTTGGCGTTCTTGAAGTCATTGTGACTGACAACGGGACTCAATTCTCAAAAAAATGCTTCACCAAGTATTGCACCAGTGTTGGGATTAGGCTGATCTACACTTCAGTGGCATACCCCCATGCGAATGGACAGATGGATATCACAAATCGAACGCTACTCCACGGGCTTAAAACCAAGCTGGAGGACGTAGGGAGCTCCTAGGTAGATGAGCTCACCTCAGTCCTCTGGTCTTATCGAACAATTCCAAAGGAACCAACACATGAGACATCCTTCAGCCTCTGCTACGGGATTGAAGCGGTGATCCCGGTCGAAATCGGGCTTCCAAGTCTTAGGGTGGAATCTTTTGACCCGCAGGGTAACTCCCAAAAAATTCGAGAACACCTAAACTTACTAGAAGAAGCCTACGATGCCGCCAGAATACGGATAGTGGCCTACCAACACCGAATCGCCTGCTACTACAACAAGAAGGTAAAAGCGCGGTAGTTCAATGTCGGAGACTTGGTCTTACGAAGCATCAAGGCCACGAAAAATATGGCCGGCAGGAATAAGCTCTCCCCAAATTGGGAAGGGCATTTCCTAGTCTCTGCCGTCCTGCGAAACGGGGCATACAAGCTCCGAAACCAGGATGAAAAGTTAGTCCCACGGACGTGGAATGCGATCCACCTCAAACGCTACTTCCAATAAGGACCCAGGCAAGTATTCTGTATAATTGTATTTGATCATTTGTGTGCACAATTCAATTAGTAAAACAAGTATTCCCTTTAGCATGTTGTGTTTCTTTGGTGTGCATATATGTGTGATTCTTATTGCAGGTTCAAACGACCTAGGCTGCCCCTAAGTCGGGAGGGTCTTCACCCTCTCGTTACTAAACCCTGGTCATCCAGGCGGCCGATGAGTGGTCGTATATAAATTCTGGTCATCCAGGCGGCCCATGAGTGGTCGTATATAAATTCTGTTCATCCAGGCGGCCCATTAGTGGTCGTATCTAAATCCTGGTCATCTAGGCGGCCCATGAGTAGTCATATCTAAATCTTAGTCATCCAAGTGGCCCATTAATGGTTAAAAAAATCTTATGGGCTAACAGAGCACACGCGACAACCTCCTTCATAAGAAGATAGCGTGATCAGTCAACGATGGTCGACTGGAACAAAGCGCTCCACCAAAGCTAGCCGCCCAAGTTTGCACTTGGGCAGTGCCACCAAGCTTTACTCACAGGCGAATACTAGGCCGGCTTAACACGAGTGACGTCGTAGAAAACACACCCAAGGCTCCACTTTTCTGAAAACGCCATGAACGCTCAAAACAAGGAAGGCGACCAACTCACAGGAAACCAGCCTAGTTGACCGCCCAGAACGGCAAAGGAACAAAATAAAAGCAAAAAACATACGACATGCACAAAGTTGCCCATATTATTATTTATGGTAAAGTACATTTACATAATTGTACCAAAAAGTAAAAACTACAATCACCAAAAACTACGGGGGCGGCGGTGGCCCCTGTCTGTCCCATGGCTCCCCCACGAGGCTGTCGCGATGCTGCGCTGACTGGTTTGACAAGTTGATGAAATCCATGGGAAAGTTAGGATCAACCAGCCGCATAATATGCCAATTAATGTTGATCCCTTCCCACAACCGTGACAGCATCATGTCCGCGATCTCGTGAGGACGAATACTGAGGCTGAGATCGTTCTCCAGGGTGGCCATTTGCCCTGCGAGCTAATCAAGGCACCCCTTAACCCACTCATTTTCCTCCTTCAGACGAGCGTTCTCTACTTTCAGGCTCTCATTCTCTGCCTCCATGCCTGCCAAGATAGACTCCAAAGCAGCCGTGTCCTCTTGATACTCCGCCCCAGAGCCTCCAACTTAGAATCAAGCCAGGTAATTTCCATGTCCCTATCGGAGATCACCCGGTCTCTCTGCCTAACCGCCTTGGCGACTGCACCGGTGACCTTATCAACCTGTAAAAAAAAAGAAGGGAGTTAGAAAAGGCAAACTTAAAGACAAGGCAGGCAACATAATTTATACTACCCAAATTCTTCATGTTGGCATGCCTAGTCTGGCACCTAGACCCAGTGCCAAAGGCGGTCAACAAGGAATAGGGCCCTCGTGGGCAGGGCTGGCTGCGACCTCCACAAAGAGCTCCTCAAACGGTTCCTCTGAATTATCCTCAATCCTGGTTGTCTCCTCGGGAACAGTGGGAGGCTCCAAAATCGACTCCTGCTGCTTAGTCGGCAGTTCCACAGCAGGTGATCCAAAGGACTGCTCCTGCAGCCCAAGCGCTCTGATAGATGGATCTGGAGTCAACCCCGCTAGCACAGGTTGCGCGAAAACAACACCGCCACTCATCTTTGAACTCAACCTGGCTTCATAGGCCTCTAAAGCCAGCTCCTCTTCAATCCCGAAAGCGGCGCCTACACCCGCAAAGCGCTTGGGGGAGAGATAGTCTGGCCCAGAGGACAACGAAGAAGGCGCCACCGAGGCCACTCTCTTTTGCCTTGGACTAGAGGGACTGGCATCAAACGAGCGAGGACTTATGATAAAGCCATTTTTCCTCTTCTTTCCCTAGAAGATATCTAGCGGTTGGACCTTGAATTTCTAGACGTGAGAGGGAGGCCCCCACTTGGCCTTCTTTGCCTCAACACAGGAGACCAAGTTATTTCTTCGGAAATCCCCAAGGTTATCCACGATGAGTTTGGTCAATCATGACAGGGACGCCATCTCAACCTCAGAAAGCGCCCCCGTATACACATCAGGCACCTAGCCCCACTCCCTGGGTAAGGGCCAGGACTCACCCATGCCAATGAAGAAGAACCGGTTCTTCCAATTCTTCAGAGAGTCATATATGACGGTACTTATCCTAAAATCGCCGCATGGGGATAGAGAAATCCACTCTGCTCCCTAGTTAAGCTTGAAGAGCCCTCTAACCATCGATATCGTCAACAGCCTCGAGTGTTGACGGAGGAATATGTAGAGGGAACACAAATATCGGATGACGTTGGCATGTAACTGAGCAATTGGGACCTGAAGCGCCCAAAAAATCGACATTAACTCGTCAAAAATTGGAAGACGGAGCCCACTCTTCAAATGGGTTTCGTATACGGTCACAAAGCCCGTAGGTGGCAGGAAAGTCCTGTCGTCCTTCCCAGGAATATGGAAGGCAATCTCCTTTGAGATATTGTATTCCACGTACAATACATTCACGTCATTTTCTCTCAGGATAGAGGCGATATCGGCGACGGATCCCGTGATCAGAAAATTAACTAGGTTTTTTTTTCTCCTACGGGTTAAGGAAGACGAAGAAACAAAGGAAGGAGTACAAAAATTCAAAATGAAACGAACGGGCGATTTAAAGACCGGTATGAACACAAAACCGCCTAGAAAGTATGCGCCATCATTACCACCGCGCGTCGCTTCCCCAAAAGGGAGCTGTCGAATCATGTCATCTGGCTCATTAAATACCGGAATCCTGAACATACCGTATGATGACGCGTGGCAACTTTTTCGGACAGGACGGATAATGGCCAACGCTTCCTTCTCCAAGTTACCCGAAAATTTTTCAAAAACGGTCAACAAATTCGGTCAATATTTTAAAAATACTCGAGGCTCCTCTTCAGACGGGCAACGACTCCGTCACCGTCTGTAAAAGATAAGCGCATCCCATCAGGAACATGCCGAAGGCCAGAATCCAGACCACCGGTATGGGGGGCTAGTGATGGGTAAGCCCATAGCAGGAAAGCCCAATAAGAAAAACGACCCAAGATTCAGAAAAGCCTAGATGCGTATTTAGACGGTCAACACTAGCGTTGACCGTATGAAGCGCCAACTAGGCAGCCAATGCGTTCCCTCAAGACGGTCAACATTTCTGTTGACCGGAAGCACTATAACAGCAGGCTGTGAAAAGATAAAAACCTAATATGAGCCAGGCCTAATTTGTCAGACGTTTTCGTACACGACAAGTAAGGTCCTTTTCCTGATTTCACACATTCCTCAAAGCCAATCTCCACTAAAAAGGTTATCAACAGATTCGACGCCATTCCCTTGAGGAAGGTGCCAAATTCTCTCTTCCTGCCAACAATAGATCCCAACAGTAACAGAAGTACAGGATGAAGGTAAATAATCTGAAGAACCGTTACCCGCTCAGAAAGAAAATGACCCCAATAGAATGCATCAGTCAAGCCTCCTTACTTAAGGACGGCCGCCCAACACGATGTAGGGATCACGCTTTCTTGGCCAAAGGAGGTCGCCCTGCCACCATCTATATAACCCCACAGAGTCTCCATTCTGTGGGGGAGACGAAAAAGAAAGACAATGAAAAAGCACAACAGAGAAATCCTTGAGCATATTAATGCTCATCCCTAAGCACGCAACCACTTACTGCGATAATCCCACTCTAAACCTTTAGATTTCAGAGGTTTCACCCACTCCCTGAGATCCGTCAATTTAAGCTTCCACGCTTACAGACTTGGTTGCCCGCTTGTTCATAAAGAACATTGAGCCGAAAAACTGTACTCTCGACGAGTTGTAAGAACGCCACTTACATCTGAAAGCGAATACTCCTTCCTACCTCAATCTCCCTCTCTATCTCAAATTACATTTCTAGTTACCTTCTTATAATTCGAATGCTTATTGCTAGCTTGAATGTCGGAGTATCTTCAGTGGGACAATATCTCGTCGACACCTGACATTTTGTTTGTTATAGTGGTGTACAGGGTCCAGACTCGGTGAATGGAGTCGGATTCAAACAATCAAGTGAACCCGAATCTGTTTGAAATCAGATTCAGGTCCACATCACCCACCTACAATGTTTTTTTTTTTTTGTAATTAAAAAACAATTATAATTCATTATAGACACATATCATAAAGCATTTTTCAAATTTTTAGAGCTAATTGTCATTTCAAGTTAACAATTTGGCAATGTTTGGACAAAAATTATTATAATACATTCAAATGATACGACGACTTCTTTATCTATACTAATAATAAT
>JAODPA010065204.1:0-11017 GCA_025585075.1 Nepenthes mirabilis | reverse complement strand
ATTATTCCATTCAAATAACCAAACATACCGTAAAACTAAAATTTTTTATGTAGAAGCCTTTCTCCACTCATTCATCTGATTTAGTTTTTAATCTGATATAATATTGATTTAAATGTCAGATAGTAAATCAAAAAGTAGATCTAGCACCCTTGATCTTTATTTTGACTTGCAATGTGCAAGATTCATTTTGAAGACTAGAGAATCTATCAAGTTAAATCTTTATTCACAATACAAATTAATATTATTTCAAATTATTTTGATATTTTTCTATTGCAATCAAATTATTTTATTGTAAAATATTTAATAATCGGTAAAATAAAATACTGCAGCTGGACTCATTCCCCTCGGAGCCTTTTGTTTTACATGCTCCTCAAAGAATTGGTAGGAATCCGGCTCTTCCAAACATAATATTCTTCCTCTAAAAATTGATATCCAAGACCTTTGCCAAACTTGCACTCAAACTACTCAGTATTGAGGATATCATCATCTTCCATCCCGAGATAATATCCGTTTGGGAGGGCGCATGTACTCAGACTTGGTTGAGGTGGCCAGCACATTGATATTGAGAGTATCAGGCACGGTTGAACTCTGTATCGTCATTCCTTGGAAAAGGTGTTACCCGTTCAAATGAATGATTTTACTATAGAATTATGCGTCAAAGAGGAGGAGGAGGCCACCACCTATAAAGCACAATTCACGTATTAACTCAACCACTGTAAGATATCATCCTTTCAGCATATCCACTACTGAAAAGGTGACTACCATAGATTTGGAGAAGGCCTTCCAAAATAATGAGAAAAAACGCCCCTAGGAGTACAATACATTATCTTGGGATCACTCTTTTTGTTCTAAAAAAGCACATAAAAGAGAAAGATGAAGCCCTTGTTTGTAAGCCAAAAGTGGCATCTTTACTCAATTGACATAAGATACTTCTTTTCTCAATATAGTTCCCAGTAAAGAGATAGCTATATTGTAATTATTGAAAATTAATATGGATTTCCACAAACTATTGCTTTGAAAATCAGCTTCCTGCTTAGTCATTTGAATCAAAAAGAACACAAGAAGGGATAAAACTTATGGGACTCGCTCCCTACTATATTCTCTAATACTCAAATCAGTGACATTTCTTTTTGAGTTGAAAGACAAGAAGGGAAATACTGATATGGAAAGAGGATGTGCATGAGTGCAAATTGGGAAAACTTTACTCTATTTAGTGTATTTAATTACTTGAGTGTCTTTTTCTCTTTTTTTGGATCTCTCCTCCCCCTACCTCATTTTGGGATGTGTTATATTTATAGTTGGGGTTCTTGTCCGGCTAGCCTTTAAAATGTGTTTGTGATCTTAGAGCAAATGAAGCATTGGATAAGGCTTTTAGATTGTAGGTTATGCATTTTTAAAAAGAAATGTTGATTATCTCACGTATTTATAATTATTTTAGATTATATTTTCCACATGTGAAGTCCATTTTAATTTTCACATGTTTTTAGTAAGTTTCAATGCACCATACATATAGAGTATGTTGTATGATATTATAAATGTGTGAAATAAATAACTATTACGCATGGTAAGCATCATGCATAGGGATGTGCCTGTGAAAAGCCAAGGTTAGGCAAGCAACATGCTTGAAAGAATGTTTTTTTAATAGTGATACGTCCTGTATTCAAATTTGAATAGATTCGGGTCAAGTTATTTGCCGGATTTTAATCTCCATTCGCTGAGCTTTAGATCCTACACACGACAATTTCAAACGAGAGGTCAGGTGATGGCGGAATTTAATCCCATCGAAAACATTCTGATATTCAAATCATTAATTAACCTTCTGAGAATAAAAGATGGATGCAAGGGATGCAAAAATAGATGCAGGGAGTGTGTTTGTAACTGGGAGTGCACTCGTAGAGAGAGTGGCTTAGTTGTTATGGCTCGTGAGGAGTAGATTCTCTAAGTACTGAGTTCGCTAAAAACTAGTGGCAAAAAGAGAGAGAGCGTTGGAATGCTCGAGTAACTGAGAGTTTTGTAATTGCTTGAGAACTTTTGTGGGCAGGAGAAGGTGTGATTGAAAACGTGCCTTAAGGAGCGAGCTTCAATGTCATTTTATAGACATGGTCCTATGCTGTCTTCCTTATGCAAAGGAGCTTGATATCCGCGCTGTGTTTGTGATTGTTTCCTTTCCTGCGTAGGCGTGATTGTCATCTCTGATTGTAACATCAAAGAGGTTGATCTTCTTCATTCTACGTTTTGTAACCGTTAGGGTATTCAACAAACCGCGTGTAGATTTTGGCGCCATCCTCTTAGGATGTACTTTGATTCTGGATGTGACGGTTACAATGAAACTTACCTTTTTTGGCAATATAAAAAATTAGGGCAGACAACCGTTATAGCTCGAATATGGACATGTGGGCCAATTTATGCTTGGGCTACATGCGTCATGAGCCTCAGCCGGTCTACTGGCTATTTTTTCGGTCAATGGAAACGTTGACCGTCCTGGGCTCTGATGGGCCTTCCTGATCTTGGGCCTCTACTGGTCCACTTGCTCTTTGTCTGATCAATGAAAGCGTTGACTGTCCAGGCAGAAATGGGCTGCTGAGGATTTAGACTGTTTCCTCCTTTGTGAGCAAGCCCCTTACAAGTATTCCAATCACTAGCCCCCCATGCAGGTGGTTTGAGCTTCCGTCCTCTAACATGTTTACGATAGGATGCGCCTAACTGGGTAACTTGTTTGAGACATCTTGATGAGAAAATTAACAGTGGCTCTTGGTCTGCTGGTTGCATTACTTCCTACTGCTGACCATAATGCCAAGATTAGAATTACTGAGTTGTAGGAAGCATTGACCAGAGTCGTTGATCGTCCTAGTACGAATCCGGAGAACTGAGCAAGAAGATGAGCGTTGACCAAATTCGTTGACCGTCCTGGTAAGAATCTAGAGAATTGAGCAGGAAGAGAAGCGTTGACCGAATTTGTTAACCATCCTGATAAGAATTTGGAGAACTTGCTTAAGGGAGCATTGACCTAATTCGTTGACTGTCCTGGTAAGAATCCGCAGAACTGGTGGGAATTGAATTGACGAGCCATCATCTGCCGGGTTGTCTGTCAAAAAGTTTAGCACATATCAACATGTAGTAAACTTACGATCCCGGTAATTAATTCATCAAAAGATCTGGTTCGACTGCGCCCTCTCTAGAAGTGACACGTGTCCATAATGATGATTACACCTTTTCGATGCGCTACCTTACTCCAATGGCTATGGGCCTTTATAAAATCTGTTCTTCCGTTCAAATTTCCTACACTTTCTTTCTCTAAAAATTCTAAGTCTTTCTGCTCTTCTTACTCCCGTTTTCATAACTCCTTCTGTTCTATAGATTGCCTCTGTGATTACCACCAGTGAAGTGAGGGAGTTGTACGTTGAGTTCAACATCCCACGGGAGATTGCATTCTCAATGCCCGTGGAGCAGGACAGGGCTTGCTCTCCTCCTGCAGGGCACATTGCTGTATATGAGGCCCACCTGAGGAGTGCACTTCGTCTTCACGACCAGAGGAGCTGCTTGACATTTTCATGGTGTTGGATGTTCCTATTGTACGGCTCCACGTGAATGCCGTGTGATTTCTTTTCTCGTTGTGCATTTTTCTCCGTCACTATTCATGGATGCTAACGGTGGAGGCTGTGAGGGTGATGTTTTGGTTCACCCAGAATGGAGATTAGATCTCCCTAGGATCTGCATATTAGTAGCACGATCTACGACTCGTTGAAGAACTGGAAGGATCGTTTTTTTTTTTGTGCGTTACTGATACCTGGCCCTTGTCCTAGGATTGGGGCAAGGTTCCCAATAAATTCACTGGGAAACTTACGTAGGCAGAAGTGGCAGTTGTGGAGCCACTGTTACAGCTGGTGAGGGACCATCTCTCCGAGTTTGGGAAAGATTACTTGGTTTCTAGGGAGGAAGCCAGGAAGGCTCGTCAGGGACCTCCTTCTCCGGTCTAGAGGATCAGATCCCTATCGCCGGCAGCCTCACAACGCAAGAGGAAAGCTGGCGCTCTTGCCATTGATGTGATCGGCGCACCTTCCACTAGTGATGCTCCCAACAATCCAAAACAAAAGAGGGCTGCAATGATAGAGCTATTTTCGTCATCCTCCACAGAGTCGGACTACATAACGGCCGGACGACTCTCTAGAGCCGAAGAGCACTCCGGAGTAGAGGCTACTCTAGAGGAGTATGTGGCCATACTTCTAGCCGTTGCAAGTGGTGCTGTCACTGTGCTATCGTGGTCGAAGAACTTGGTGGCACAAGCCGCACCGATGGAGCTGGCTGATGAGCCTCCAATTGGGTCAAAGGAGCAAGCCATGGAGGTGTCTGCAACGCCAGATGAGCCAGCCGCTGGAGAGCTTTTTGAGGTAGTAGACATCAGCGTTGAGCTGTCGAAGGAGATTACTAGTGAGACTTATGCAAAGCAGGCTCAGGAGGAGCTCACCCCAGGTCCCTCTTCAGCAACTTCTTCTTGGAGGTCACGCAGACGGTCAAGAAGGCAATGAAGAGTCTTTGTGGTAACTTTTCAAAGCTATCCTTTTCTTTCTCCTGAGTCGTCGCTACCTAGTTCCTTTGACCTTTTACAGGAAGAGAAGATTTTGCTCGCAATGCGCAAGGGCCTTCACGAGAGAGACGCCGTAATCGGCAACTGGGACGAGGAGATTGTCGAGATATAGGAGGAGATGGACCAGCTGGATGCCCAAGTTCAGCAGCACCAGGAAGAGAAAGTTGCATTCGAACGGGAGCTGTTGGAACTTAGGGAACGATCAGCAGGCCATCAGGAGAGAGCTTCTCAGGCAGAGGAGAGAGCTTCTCAGGTGGAGGAGAGAGCTTCCCAGGAGGAGAGGTTCATGGCAGAGCTCAGAGTGAAAATCGTTAGATTAGAGAATAAGATCACCACCTATTTGCATCCTTAGGAGGTCACCCAGATGTTGTGGGCCAAGTTCTAGGAAGGCGTCCGGATTAGTTGCCACATTACTAGGATCGTGGATACCAATTTTGTAATCGGCATCCTTGAACTTGCAAACCGTGGTGCACTGCTGTGTGGGGACCTTGTTGATTATGCACGGGGCGACAAAGGGCCTCTCCCGCACCCTCCTGGGAGCTCTACTCCTTAGTTGTACACTTGTATTTTTGGTTTTGATCTCCTCTTGTATGTTTGAGTATGTTAATGAGAAAAGGTATTCTTGCAACAATGTAGTCTTTTTTCTTGCTATTCCTTTCCGTATTTGTTTACTGCTTGATGTGTATGTCAACCGGCCAACTTATTGAGTGGCCTCTTGGCCGGTCAACCTAGGGCGTTGACCTTCAAGGTCTTGTTGCTCTGAGATAGGCCCTTGTCTCTCAAAGAATCGCTTTTATACACGAATGTGCCTTAGCGATTTGTGCTCTCGTAATGCATGGCACTGCCCAAGTTATGACTTTGGGCGGCTAGCTTTCAGATGGAGTACTTTACTCCTGATTTGTCGACAATTATAGACTGATCGCGCTATCTTCTATTAGAGGAAGTTGTCACGCATGCCATTTATACCCCCTAAGGTTTAGCATTAGACCGCGGATGGGTCACTTGGATGACCAAAGTTTTATTCGACCGCTTACGGGCCACCTGGATGATCGGGGTTTAGTTCAACCGCTTACAGGCCGCCTAGATGACCAGGATTTAATTCAACTGATTTCGGGCCACCTGGATTATCAGAGTTTGATTCGACCGCTTACGGGCCGCTTGGATGACCAAGGTTTAATTGTGAGTAGGTGAAAACCCATCTGATTTAGGGACAGTCTAGGTCATTTATTTTGTGCAACCTACAATGAAGTATTCACAGGGGGGAAAAAAGCATGGCACAATGCAAATGAAAAAAGGAACTTTCTCTTATTAATTACAATGAATGTTACAAGCATGCTTCAGGTCATACAGATGACTTACCTGAACCTTCACTGGAAGTAATGTTTTAGGTGGACCGTGTTCCACGTCCATGGGACCAACTTGCCATTTTGGGTTCAGAGCTAGTATGCTCCATTCTGCAAAACAACTGAGACTAGAAACGGACCTTCCTAATTCGAGAAAAGCTTATTCCGGTTGGTTGTCTTGCTTGTAGCTTCTATACTTCGCAAGATTAGGTCTCCAACTTTGAATTAATGCGCTTTCACTTTCTTGTTGTAATAGCAAGTGACTATTTATTAGTAGGCTGCTGTCTGCATTCTAGCAGCATCGCAGGCTTCCTCCAACAAGTCTAGGTGTTTCCTAATCTTCTGGGATTTACCAAGTGGATTCGATCCTAAGACTTGGGAGCTCAATCTCAATTGGAATTACTACTTCAATCCCGTAGCAGAGGTTGAAGAGTGTCTCGCGAGTTAGTTCCTTAGAAGTTGTCTGATATGACCATAGGACGGAGGGCAGCTCATTGACCCAGGAGCCCCCTGCGTCCTCTAACTTGGTATTCAGACCATGGAGCAACATATGGTTGGTGATTTCTACTTGTCCGTTTACCCGGCGGTTTGCCATCAAAGTGTAGACCAATCTGATGCCTAAATTGATGCAAAACTCGGTGAAGTATTTCCCAAAGAATTGGATTCTGTTGTCGGTCACGATGACCTCAGGAATGCCAAATCTACTCACTATACTCTGGCAGATGAATTTCAGTGCATTGTGCTTAGTGATATTGGCCAACGGGGCAACTTCAACCCATTTGGTGAAGTAATCTATACCCATGATGATAAACTTCCTTTGTTCGGTCGTGATGGAAAACGGGCTGAGAATATCGAGCCTCCATTGCACAAAAGGCCAAGGAGCTTAGAGGGATCTTAGCTCAGTGCGCAACTAGTGGTGAAGGTTGCCATGGAGCTAGCAATTCTGGCACTTCTTCACGAACTCTAGGGCGTCCTTCCTCATTGTTGGCCAGTAATATCCCTGGTACATGACTTTGAAGGCTAAGTTCTTGTTCCCATTACGTGATCTGTATATCCCGAGGTGAAATTCGCTCAAGGCGTAGTTGGCCTCCTCAGGAGTAAGACAACGGAGATACAGAGTCGAGTATCCACAGCGATATAGTTGTCCATCGACTATGGTGTACCAACCGTCCATCTTCTTGATCCACTTGGCTTCGTTCACATTATCCGACAGTGTTCCATCCGTCAGATACTTTCAGTATGGTGACATTCAATTTTCAAAGTTGGAGACTTGCATCGCTTCCTGTTCCTCTATACTCAAAGTGCTCAAGACTTCCCTTATGTCCCTTGAGTACCATTCTGGGTTTTCGGCCACCGCTGCTCTAACAAGTTGGTCGGCCTTCCAGTTCTCAGTTCTGAGGATATGGATCAGGCTCTGATTGTTAAACCTCCGAATGATGCCCTTTTCCATAGCCAAGTATTTGGCCAAAAGAATGTTGCACATTTCGAAGCTCCTGTTGATTTGGGTAACGACTAACTCTGAGTCACTGTAGACGATTAACCGCCTAATTGAGCACTCTTTGGCTAGTCATAATCTAGCTAACAAGGCTTCGTATTTAGCAACGTTATTGGTGGCCGAAAAATTGAGTTTAAGGGAGTACTTCACCTTAAACCCATCTGGGGTTCTTAGGACCACTTCAGCGCCACTACCTGAATTGGTAGACAATCCGTCCATGTTGAGGACCCATTCTAACCCTTCTGGATGATGATTCGCGTCCTCAGTGGGGTACTTATTGATGATCGGGGTCGTGGTCTCGACGTCGAAGTCCACCAGGGCTTGCCCCTTAATGGTTAACCTGGATCAAAATTTGATATCGAACTCTCTTAACTCGATGGCCCACTTAACCAACTAGCCGGAGACATCAGGCTTCTAGAGGATACCCTTCAGTAGCTGATCGGTTAGAACCACCATGGGAGAAAAATAGGGTCTCAGCTTCCAGGTTGAGAAGACAAGTGCCAAAGTAAGCTTCTTAGCGCGGGTAGCGTGTCTCTGTGTCGGTCAATGTCTTGCTCACATAGTAGACCCACCGCTAATAGTTGGAGTCCTGGTATATGAAAACAGAGTTGAGAGCCACCTCTGATATTACCAAGAAGAGGTACAGCTCTTCTCCGTCCCTGAGTGACGTCAACAATGGTGGACTGGCCAAATACTGCTTCAACTCATCGTAGGTTTCCTAGCACTCTGCAATCCACTGGAAATCATTTGCTTTAGTCCCCCTCGGAGCCTTGAAGAAATGTTGATACTTGTCCCCCGACTTTGCCAAGAAGCAGGACAGTGGTGCCAATCGTCTAGTTAGCTTTTGGACATCATTGACACTCAATAGCAGAGACATGTCTATGAGGGCTTTGATCTTTTTTGGGTTTGCTTCGATCCATTGCTGAGAAGGAATTTCTCTGAAGACACACTTTGAAGGATTCAACTTCATTTGGTATGTGCGGAGTACCTCAAAGGATTCAGCCATATCGTGAATATGATCGTTGGTGGACTTGCTCTTGACGAGCATGTTGTCGACATACACCTCCATATTGTGGCTGATCTACTTCTCGAATATCTTGTTCACGAGCCTTTGATAAGTGACACCTGCGTTCTTTAGTCCAAAAAGTATGATCTTATAGTAGTAGGTGCCTTGGTCGATCATGAACGAGGTGTGTCCCTGATCCTCTGGGCTCATCCGGTTCTGGTTGTGACCCAAGTACGCGTTCATGAAACTCAGCAGCTCGTATCCAGAAGTTGAGTCCACCAACAAGTCAATCCTGGGTAAAAGGAAGCTGTCTTTTGGGCAGCTTTATTAACGTCGGTGAAGGCGACGCACATCCGCTATTTTTCATTTCTTTTCTTCACCAGGACGACGTTGGAGAGTCAATCCGGGTGTTAGACTTCTCTGATGAAGTCGGCATCTAGAAGCTTCTTCACCTCTTTCCAAATGGCTACGAGCTTTTCCACGAAGTCGTTCCTCTGATTCTGCCTAATAGGCTTACTGTCGGGATCAAGGCCCATCTTGTGGACCATTACTCTAGCTGAAATTTCAGACATGTTAGCGGGTGTCCACGCGAGAATATCAACATTCTATCTCAAGAACGCTATCTGCTCGTCACGCAAGGGTCCGGTGAGTGAGCCCACAATCTGTACACATCTCTCCGGGTTCTTCGAATTTAATTAAATTAGGTCGGTTGCCTTGCCGAGCTGTGCCTGCTGCAAGGTTGCTTCATCTCAATGGTCCAGTTTTTCTGCGGGCCTTATGCTGCCACTTGGGATATGTAACATGTCCGCCTAGTTACTTGGTCACCCAACACTTCACCAATACCGCATGCCATTGGAAACTTCATTTTTAATTACGGTATTGAGGTGATGGCTCTGAACGTTATGAGGCACGGCCAGCCTAGGATAGCGTTGTTACGAAAGGCAAGTCAATGACCATGAAAGTGAGTGCATGAGTTGTCGTTCTGGGGTACATGCCCAGGGTGACCTCTAACTGTATTGTTCCTTGGACAGCCACAAGCTCATTGTCTAGGCCATATAGTGGCCCTTCGGCACGTTTCAGTTAGTTCTTTTTAAGTCCGAGTTTAAAGAAGGTATTGAGATAAAACAAATCCTTTGAGTTTCCATTATTAATGAAAACTCATTTTAGTTGATAGTTTACGGTACCGTCTGAAACGAGTGCAAATACAATAAGGGGATCAGTTGTGGGAAAATTACCTGATCCATGTCACTATCACTAAAGCTAGTGACATTCTCTTCCACTCTCTGCTTCTTCTTCCCAACTTGCCACTCCTTGTGATCTGCTTGGGTCTTAACCAGTTGGGTCACGATTATGTTGACCACTCCATCTGTAACCCAATTCTATGGCAAGGATGGATCTAGTTCTTCCCTGCCTGTGGTGCTGAAACTCTGCCTAGGGTTCCTGATGAACCTGGTGAGATGGCCCCTCCGAATGAACTCCCTAATCTCCCGCTGGAGCGTCTTGCAATCTTTCGTAGTGTCCTGAAAATCAATGAAAATTGCAATACTTAGCTGGATTTCCTCCCCCTTTGTTCTTTAGTGGCTTTGGCCACTTGATGAACTTCTCCTCAGGGATCTGCATGAGGACATTGGACCATATGTTGATTAGAGGAGTCAGGTTGACCGGCTTATACTCCTTACGGTCCAGTGCTCCGATCCTGTACCGCTTTCAAGGGGATTGTCGCCGCCATCGTTCTTCCTCTTTCTCTCGGTGGGGAAAGAGCGAAGCTGATCAGTTCTCTCAAGACGCTTCACCTCGTTGGCCTCTTCGACGGCTGCGTTGGCCCTGGTGATGGACTCCACTTTCCAGAAAGCTTACGGGTTCTTGTGGGCTAGGTGCCTGAAGAAATCACCGTGTGTTAAGATAGAAATGAAACTACCAAGCTTCATCTTCTCGGTGAGCCTAGGAATCCTTCTGGCCTCTACTGCAAAGCACTCCAAGAACTTCCTCAAGTTCTTTTCCTATCTTTACTTGATGTGGGAGATGTGGGAGAGATGCCATAGCTGTTTTTCTTTCCGACGACTGGAAGCGTACTGAGCTAGAAAGAGATCAGTAAGCCCATAGAAGCTCTAGATTGAGTTTAATGGGAGCTAGTGAAACCAGTTATTGGCGTCTTCCTTCAAAGTGAGAGGGAAGCACCGATACATTGCCGAATCCTCCAAGCCTTGGAGACTCAAATGGGTGCAGAAGTGATCCAGGTGATCTATAGAATTAGCGCTCCCATCGTAAGATTCTAGTGCTGGCATTTTAAACTTGGCCGGCAATTGACGGTTTAAAATATTAGCAATGAAGGGAGATCTCTCTAGATCAGCAGTGTGTTCACCGTCATCTTTGAACACGCGGTTCCAGATCTTCTCAACTTTTGCCTCTACTTGGGAGGCATTCCCAAATCTCTTACGATACGTTTTGTTATTAAAATTGAATAAGGTGAGAATATAATAGTTATTTCAGAGAATATAATAGAATGAAAATAAAGTTTAAATTATTATTCTCATATTTGATTGTTAGAATAGAATAAGGTCAGAATTAATATTTCATTATTTGGTTCG
>JAODPA010065193.1:0-11018 GCA_025585075.1 Nepenthes mirabilis | reverse complement strand
TACACCCAAAGGTGGATTATAATGACGCTATTTATGTTTTATATTTCTCCTATTTTAATTCAAAGTATTAATATTGAGCATGTTAATTTGTTACAGTATCTGTTCCGATTTCGCTACATTCTCACGCTTCTTCTGTTTCGATATTCAATGAAACTAATTTTTTTGATTAGCTTGAGCAAGTCCAGTTTCATCTTGGTGTGCTGGATCTTGATATTGCATTATAATCAGATAAGTCTACTGCTATTATTGATTCAAGCAGTGATGAGAAAAAATCTTATTTTAGAATATGGAAAAAATCGAACAGAATAAGCATGATGTTTATAAGAATGACTATGGCGAACAATATTAAGTCTACACTTTCTGAAACTGAAAACACTAAGGACTTACTGAAAACTATTAAAAATTATTTTTGATCTGCGGATAAGTCTCTTGCTGGGATACTGATGGCAAAACTTACTACCATGAAATTTGATGGTACTCAAGGAATGTATAAACACATTCTTGAGATGACCAATTTCGCTGCCAAACTCAAAACCCTTGGTATGGATATGAATGAATCTTTCCTCGTTCAGTTTATAATAAATTCTCTTCCTCCTCAGTATGGATCTTTTCAAATTCATTACAATACTATCAAAGATAAATGGAATGCTAATGAATTGGGAAGCATATTGATTCAAGAGGAGGCAAAACTCAAATAACAAGGAATTCATTCAATAAATTTAATGGGTTATGGTGGTAAAGAAAAGAAAAAGAGAAAAAGAGAGAGTATTAAGGCTGGATCATCAAAGGATAAAGAACCCAATTCTGGTACAGGGACTCAAAAGAAGGGAAGCAATGCAAAGTGTCACTTTTGTAAAAAGGTAGGACACTCTAAGAAGGATTGTTATGAAAGAAAGGCTTGGTTCGAAAAGAAAGGTGAGCCTTTGGCTTATGTATATTTTGAATCAAATCTAATTGAAATACCTTCTAATACCTGGTGGTTCGATTCAAGCTCTAACATTCATGTTTCTAAATCGATGCAGGGATTCCTTACAACCCAGATGCTAAACCAAAATAAAATTTTCATTGTCCTGAAAAATTGTGTCAAAGTTCCTATTTCTGCTGTTGAAACTTTTCATTTATTTCTTGATATTGGAATATATTTAGATTTGTTGGAGACACTTTATGTACCTTCAATTTCGAGAAATCTCATTTTCATTTCCAAACTTGATCTTCAAGGTCATTCTTTAAAGTTTAAAAATAAAAGAATTAGTATATATAAAAATAAAACCTTCTTTGGTTCTAGAATTCTTTCTGATGGTCTCTACAAAATAAACCTTGACAAAAATTTTGTCGAAACTCTCATGACCCTATATCATAATGTTAGAACAAAACGTAAATATATGAATGAAAACTCTTCCTTCTTATGGCATAAAAGATTGGGTCATATACCTAAAGATCGTATGAAAAGGTTGGTAAATGAAGGAATCTTACCTAACCTTAATTTTTCTGATCTTGATATATGTGTAGATTATATTAAAGAAAAATAAACCTAACATACAAAGAAATGTGTCACAAAAAATTCAGAACTTTTAGAGATTATCCATACAGATATTTGTGGACCTTTTGATTCTCCATCTTTAGGAGGAGAAAAATATTTTATCACATTTATTGATGATTTTTTACGTTATTGTTATATCTATTTATTGTATAAAAAATCTCAAGCTGTAAATATTTTTAAAATATATATTTTTGAGATTGAGAGGCAATTAAATAAAAGTGTAAAAATCATTCGATCTGATAGAGGTGGTGAATATTACGGTAAAATGATGTATCATGACAATGTCTTGGCCCTTTTGCTAAGCTATTAGAAAAGAATAACATATGTGCACAATATACTATGCCTGGTACGCCACAGCAGAATAGTATTGCTGAATGGCGTAATCGTACATTAATGGATATGGTTAGGAGTATGTTGAGTTATTCATCTTTATCTAAATTTTTGTGGATGGAAGCTCTTAAGACTGCTGTCTATATTCTTAACTGGGTTCCTAGTAAAGCAGTTTCAAAAACTCCTTTCGAGTTATGGATTGGAAGGAAACCAAGTATTCAACACCTACATATTTTGGGGTGTCAAGTAGAGGCACTACTGGAAGGAAACCAAGTTCAACCGCACCTCCAGGACCACACGGAGCTCCGCGATATCATCAAAGCGCGGAGAGGCACTACTTACCCGTCGATGGAGGAGAAAGACAAGGTGTTGTGGGACATCCTACACAAGGAGAGGCCCACACGATCCTCCGCTGACCTTCAGAGATCGCCCTTCGCCATGGACTTGTGGACCCAGCCGTTGCCGAACAAGTTCAAGATGTCGATCTTGGAGGGGTACGACGGAAGCAAGGACTCGATGGACCATCTCAACTACTTCCATACCCACTTGTCCCTACAAGGCGCGAGCGAGGCCCTAATGTGCCAGTGCTTCCCCGTCACTCTTAGGGGGGACGCGTTGCTCTGGTTCCATTGTCTCCCTCCGAATTCTATACGCTCATTCGACGAGCTAGCTGACAGTTTTCTGAGCCAGTTTGCCTCCAACCGCATAGAGGAAAGGCAACCGTGGCACTTGGTCCGCCTCCGCCAGAAGTCGGACGAAAGCCTGAAGCGGTTCCTAGACCATTTCATCACTGAGGTACGGCGGATCCCCCAGCTCTCTGACGAGCTGAAACTCAACGCCTTCGTCACCACGCTGGCGGCGGAGGATTTCTTTAAGCACTTGTCACACCAGCGCCCTCAAACCTTTTGGGAGGCTGAGGCCATCGCTAGGGCGTACATCACGGCCGAAGAGGCCAACGAGACGAAGCGCCTTGAGCGAGCGGACCGGCCCCTAGAAGCCACCAGGACTACTGGCGGGTGAAAGAGGGACAGCAACAGCCACTGCTTCCTCGAGCGTCGTAAGCAGCCGTGACCTCCACCGAGGCCTAGTAAGGATTACGTACGGACATCCCTGACTCCCCTGAACGACAGCCGCACCAACATTCTGATGCAAATCCAGGACGAAAAGTTCTTCAAGTGGCCAAAAAAGTCGAAGGGTCCCAGCGGCAGTGATCAAACCAAATACTGCCAAGACCACTGCTACCTAGGACACTCAACTGAGAACTGCCGGACCCTGCAGTAGGAGATAAAGAACCTGATCCATCGCATACACCCCAAACGGTTTGTGAAGAGTTAGGGGCAATGGCCCGCAATCTCGGATGGTGAGGCCAGCGAGCAAGGATAGGGGATAGGAGTGATGTCATTAGCTTTAGTAGCGATGATATGGCTCATGTAACTTCCCCTATACTGGTTCCCTTATTGTATCTACCCTTGTTTCAGATGGTGGGGTTGACTACCAACTGAAACGAGTTTTCATTGATAATGAAAGTTCGCAGAATTTACTTTATCTCAACGCATTCTTTAAACTTGGATTGACACAAAGCCAGATAAAAGCCGCCGACGAACCCTTTTACGGCCTAGACAATGAATCGGTCCCCGTACAGGGGATAGTCCAGCTGGAGGTTACTATGGGAACCCACCCGCGCTCTGTGACGCGAGAGTTGGCGTTCCTCGTTGTTGACCTACCATCTATCTGCAACACCATACTGGGCAGAGCCTTCCTCACGACATTTGGAGCCGTGACGTCAATCCCACACCTGAAGGTGAAGTTTCCCACCCCGTGGGGCGTGGAAAAAGTGCTCGGAGACCAGGAGATGGGACAAACGTGCTACCTGTCCCAGATCAATCCCGCGACACCATACCACCCAGACGAAGATCTTGACCTCCGCGATGAAACCTTACTGCAGCAACCCCAGTCAGGAGAGGCCACCGAAGTGGTCCCTTTAAATCTATCCGAGCCGGAGAGATGTGTCCACGTGGGCAGATCTCTCCAGCCCACAGAACGCGACTGGCTGATTACCTTCCTTAGGGCCAACTCCGACGTGTTTGCCTGGGTTTCCGCTGACATGCCCGAGATACTGACCAAAGTGATTGTCCATAAGCTGGGCCTTGACTCAAGTCGGAAGCCCATTCGGTAAAAGTGCAGGAACCACTCTATCGAGAAGTTGGTCGCCATAAGGGAAGAGGTGAGGAGACTCCTGAACGCGGGATTCATCCGAGAGGTTCAATATCCGGAGTGGTTATCCAATGTCGTGTTAGTGAAGAAGAGTAGCGGCAAGTAGCGAATGTGCGTCGACTGCACCGACATAAACAAGGCTTGCCCTAAAGACAATTTTTCTCTCTCCATGATCAATCAACTTGTGGACTCCACGTCCGAGCACGAGCTCCTGAGATTCATGGACGCGTATTCTGGCCACAACCAGATTCAGATGCACCCAAAGGACGAGTAGCATACCTCCTTCATGATTGACCAAGGGACATACTGTTATAATATGATACCCTTCAACCTCGAGAATGCCGGCGCGATCTATCAGCGCATGGTAAGCAAGAAGTTTGAGGCCCAGATTGGGAGAAATATGGAGGTTTACGTCGACGACATGCTTGTAAAGAGCAAAGTTGCCCACGACCATATAGCGACCTGGAGGAGACATTTCAGGTCCTCCGGCGGCACGGGATGAAGCTCAATCCCGCCAAGTGTGCATTTGGGGTGACATCAGAAAAGTTTCTGGGCTTCATTGTGTCCTAGCGCGGCATTGAAGCCAACCCAGAAAAAATTAAGGCCATCCTCGACCTGAACCCCTCGCGGAAGATAAAAGAAGTGTAGAAACTCACCGGGCGAATAGCGGCCCTTTCGCGATTCCTCGCCAAGTCAGCAGAGAAGTACCTGCCTTTTTTTAAGGTGCTAAAGGGCACTAAATCACTGGGGTTCAGGTGGAGCGAAGAATGCGACGAAGCTTTCAGAGAGTTGAAGACGTACCTCGCCAGTCCGCCGCTCCTGAGCTCGCCACGCGAGGCCAAGGACCTTTACCTCTACGTGGCTGCGTCAGCAGCAGCCCTAAGCTCCATTATAGTCGGGGAGCACGAGGGAGTGCAGCGGCCAGTGTACTACGTTAGCCGGGTGCTGACGGATGTGGAGGCCCGCTATCCGCACGCCGAGAAGATGGCACTCGCCCTCATCTATTCGGCGCGGAAGCTGCAGCCCTACTTCCAGTTGCACCGGATGGTCGTACTGACAAACAAGCCACTGAGGTTGATCTTGCAGAAACCGAAAACGTCCGGACGGTTGGTCAAGTGGGCCGTCGAGCTAGGAGAGTTCGACGTGGAATTTCGGCCCCGGCCAGCCGTGAAGGGACAGGCCCTGGCCGATTTCATTGTCGAAGCATCCACCCTAGATCCAGAAGACGCTGACAACCCTAGAGACATGGAAGACCACGACCCTCCAGTGTGGACCCTGAATGTGGATGGGTCGTCCACTCAGGCGAGCAGTGGAGCCGGAATCGTGCTAAAGACACCGGAGGTCACAGAGATTACGTACTCCGTCGCATTGGCCTTCCCAGCCACCAACAACGTAGCAGAGTACAAGGCCCTCCTCGCTGGCCTGTGCCTAGCCATGGAATGTTTCGCACTGTCATTAGTCGTGCGCAGTGACTCCGAGCTTATGGTCAACCAGGTACAGGGAACTTCGACGCGTCAAACCCTCAACTCGTGAGGTACTTGGCGAAAGCGAAGACCCTGATCCTTGAATTCGATCGATTCGTGATCGAGTATATCCCCAGGTCCGACAACGAGAGGGTTGACCGACTGGCCTGGGATGCGGCTACCATATCCTTGGAGCAGTACGCCAGAGAACTAAAGGAAGTCCTAACCGCACCTAGCGTTGACGCCGAAGACCAAGAAATACTATGGGTCGATGTAGGAAGTAATTGGATGACGCCGTACATGAAGTACCTGACCGAGAGAACCCTCCCCGATGATGTCGACGAGGACAAACAGATTAAGAAGACAGCAGGTTGGTACACCCTCCTCGGCAGAAGGCTGTATAGGAGAGGATACTCCACTCTTCTCCTAAAATGCCTTACTCCAGAGGAAGCCTAATACGCCCTGAGTGAGGTACATCTGGGATTATACGACTCACACATCGGGGGCAGGAACCTCGCGTTCAAGTTCATGCGACAAGGGTTATATTGGCCAACTATAAAGCGGGATGCTATGGAGTTCTTCCGAAAATGCGAGAGTTGCCAAGTCCACTGCCCCATGACGCATCAACCGCACACAGAGTTGCACAGCCTCCAGTCCCCGTGGCCATTCGAGGAATGAGGACTCAACATCCTCGGACCGTTACCATTGGCCTCCGGGCAAAGAAAACTTCTGATCGTTGGCATTGACTACTTCACCAAATCGGTGGAAGCTGTCCCTCTTGCCAAGATCACCGACCAGAACGCGACAGAGTTCCACCGTCAGAGTATCGTTTGCCGTTTTGGATTTCTGAGGTCGTGGTGATCGACAACGGAACCCAATTCACCGGAAAGCGATTCACGAAATATTGCCGTGATCTCCGCATCAAGCTGATCCACACGTCCGTGGCCCATCCCCAGGTCAACGGGCAAGTTGAGGTCACCAACCGCATGTTGCTGCACGGATTGAAGACCAAGCTAGAAGATGCAGGGGGCTCCTAAGTCGAAGAGCTGCCATCCGTACTCTGGTCGTATCGGATGACCCCGCGGAGCCGAGGAGAGAGTCACCTTTCAACCTCTGTTTTGGGGCTGAGGCTGAAGTCCCCGTGGAGATGGGGATGCTAAGCCTACGGGTTGAGTGCTTCGACCCGGCCACCAACTCACAGAGGCTCTGGGAAAGCCTAAACCTGCTCTTCGAGGTTCGAAATGTGGCGCAACTGCGGATCGCGGCCTATCAGCAGCGCGTCGCGCGGTATTACAACAAACGAGTGAAGGCGCTCCCCTCGAAATTGGAGATCTAGTCCTCCGGAGCGTAGAGGCGGCGGGAAAGACCGCGAATAGGAATAAGCTCTCCCCTAGGTGGGAGGGTCCATTCCTCGTCTCCGCAATCCTTTGGAGCGGAGCGTACAAGCTGTGCGACCAGAACGGCAAACTGGTCCCCCAGACCTGGAACGCCTCCAACTTAAGGAAGTATTACCAGTGACACCACAACAACCTAGGTAAGACACGCACGTGCACCACGGTAGATGCTTGTACATGTGTAATGCTTTTTGTTAATAAAATTAATTTTCCTGTTGTTCTGCATCTCCATTTGTGTGAAATGTTGACATACATGACATTCTTAAATCGAAACGATCTAGACTGCCTCTAAGTCGGCAGGACAATCGTCCGTCCGTGAAGTAAACCCTTGGCCATGCGCCAAGCGGCCCGCAAGCGGCCACCAAGAATCTCACCCGTGCGGCGGGCAAGTCCAAAAGGGCAAATATCCATCATGGCACAGCGCCAGTCGACCCAGGCGGTCAAAACATTAGGCCTGGGGGCTTTGGAAGCTTCCCAATTCTCGGCCAACAAAAACCTTAGTGGGCAAATATCGCAGGTGTGCGGTGACCTTCTCACGCAGAAGAGAGCACTCTCAGTCTACAATGGTTGAGGACTAGGACTTTAAACATGGTGATTACGACGCCTTGAGCACGGGTCACACACCTCCAGCGTATACCACGCGACTAAGGCCTAGACCCGGAATCCGGTGGCCGTGGCCTAAAAATCCGGCCGACCGTTGTTGTGGTTTCATGGGACTCGCGACGACATCCGCGTTATCGGATCGAGCTTCCCATCAACCGCGCAAGTTGTGAGAGCTTAGCCAACCAGCGCCCTCCACATGGAAAGTCCCTAAGGCCTCACGCGTTTCCGAGACAAGTCATCATGATACAGCGCCTCCTGACCATGCAACATTTAATACGCCAGACCAGCCAATGGATGTGACCGCCAACAGTAGCCTCTCCGTTCCCACAAGACTGGACTCGGATCGCCAGAGAAAAATGCTTAATAAAGAAAAGAAGCATGCACAGAGAGAAGGAAAAGATGGAGGCAAAAGGGCTACTTCTTTCATTAATCAACACTTTCATACAAAGTACAAAATCTACAGTGACAAAAGTGCAAGAAAGACGACGGTGCGAGGCCCCGGGTCTCTAGTGACTACCCCGGATGAGCTTGGAGAACGTGATTTATATGAGATCACCACGGCCAGGAGTCGCCGATAGTTGACCAAGCGAGCAGAGGCGACCATGAGAGGCACCCCCCGAAGTGGAAGCAGCCATAGCGCGATCCACTGGGGCGGGATCCACACCAATGCCAGAGCACTCAGGGGAAGTAAAGGGAAAAATCCTGCAATTCCCCCACTGAGGCTCCGGTCTCCCCCTCCACGGTCCACGCTCGAACTCAGTGGGGTGGAGGCCATGAGTGACGCCCTTCGTCGGCGGGAAGTATCCCCACAGAGGTTCTGCCACGGTCCCGCCACACTAAGGACGAGCTACACCAAGGAAGGATGACATGTGACGACAGCAGAGTGGCCGAGTCATCCTCATTAGCATGAGGAACGGACCACGACACGGGAATTAGAGCGGTCTTCGTCAAGAACTTCGAGCATCCAGCTAATCCATCCAACTCCTTCTCGGACCCCTGCTAAGGGCGGGGTGAGCCAGAGTCTTCTCATTGCTTCTTTAGACGTAGCCAAGGGATGTGCTCCACTCGCTAAGGAGCCCTCCTATTTATGGGCAAGATGAGAGCCATTCTCTTGCCCAACACAGCACGTTTTTCGGCAGACGTCTTTCATGGAATAGGAGAGACCCCTAATCAGACTCAACCCTGAGCGCACGAATCCTGCCAATCAGAATAACGAACCACAGCAGCGCCAGAAAAGCCTGCGCAGTCTCCTAGGGAAGGCGTGAATCCGAAAAATGACAAACGGTGGCGAGGCACGAGGAAGGCTGTGGGGCCGCAGAGTAGACCCAAGAGACATGCCGGGCCCGACCACTGGCCAGCCCAGGCATGGGGGGCTAGTGTTGGGTCCGTGTCAAGGCCCACGAGCAATGTCAAAGCCCACGAGCAATGTCAAGCCTAGCCCATCTGCATAGGGAACCAACGTGATGCCCAGCTAGCAGAAAGCGATGGACGCCCTGCAGCGCATTAATGGGCTGCCGGAAAACAAGCAGGAGAGAGAAAAAATCAGCCAATGGAGAAACAGCCAGCACTGCGACAGTGGCTCAGGCGGCTGCCCTCGGCAGCCAGCCAATTCCAGTTCAAAGGGAGACCAGGCGTGGTCGGAAACTCTTAAGAGCCTGCCTGCCACCACAAAACGACAGCCGACATGACCGGCGGTCAGCGACAGTGACCAGAGACAAGGAAACCCTAGCAACGGGTATTCTGGCGCCCAGAATCCAGTGATGAGGAGCCTATAAGAGCTCCCTTTCCCCACAGAGAGAGAGATCCTGACCCTATCTCCTTTGAACAGATCACAAAAGAGAAAGCAATCGAATTGAGATAAAACTCACGTCCTGTGGCCACGAACGAGCCCACTTCTCTCACGATCACAATCCCCAAGTCCGTTCAGGCAGCGGAAAGTTAGACACCCACTGCGGTGCATTAAGGAAGTCAAGCCTTCCGCAACCTGCTCATTTTCGTTTATTACGGGAATTTGCTGACTTGAGCGTCGGAGTGGCCGTGGTGGGAGAAATCCCGCCGGACCTCTGACCTCTTATTTGTTATTTGTGTTGTGCAGGTCCATGTTAGGAGATACGGAAACCGGACCCTTGCCTTGACGCAACCTCGTGATCAGAAATTCGAAACCCCTCTAATCCGTACAGTAACCGCAGGATCGAGACGCAACACCATCATACCTCGAGTATGGTCTTCAAGAGTAAAGGGCTAATGATTACTCCAACAATAAAAGACCTTGAATTGTCATCCCTCTGAGGTGTCAAGTGGTAGAGTAGAATAGAATTCCTGTCATTGAGTCACTAAAATGTAAATTTGCTTAGCTACTAAGGACCCAAGTAGTCCCATTGATAAGAGAACAAGTCATAGAGTTATCAAGTTGTTATGATGTTACGCCGCATTGTCATTATAACACATATTGAATAGAGAAAGTAATATCGTCATATTCATATTATTAGTCAAAATAAAATGTCATGTCAGTCAAGATATTTTGATAAACGGTTTAAATTTTAAAATGAAGGACACGTGGCCTAACATCATAATTCTAGTTGATGAACCATCATCAAAGCTGCAAAAGTCACTCAGTGTTATTAAAGAGTGAAGATAGTAAGTGAACTATGAACAATTATGAGGCATTGTTGAAGGATTAATAGAATTCCTCAAATACTAAGAATAACTAAAGCTAAATATTTATTGAATGATTATTCTGTGCTGTTATTCACATGAGAGAGATTTTTAAATCATAATTTATGTAGACCCAATGCATCTATAAGTACCAGTACGTAAATGAGTATCCTTTAATAAGCTTAGAAATCTCTCAATTCTAAATAATAATGAAAAAAAAATTATTCATGCACAATTCTTAGACATTTAGCCGGCATAAAAAGATTAGAAGCTTAAAATAACCTTCTCACCCAAGAAAAATCTTAAAGCATGAAATATCGTCATTCATTCATTAGCCTATTTCCTTCAATATTTTTCATTTTCTAGTGTGTTTAATGCAACAATAAGTTGAGCTTTTGGTAGTAATAGGAGAGGTTGGTCCCATTACTATGATCCTTATTTGTTGGATTGTGATGTATAAAATTTGGTTTAAAAAATTCAAGAATTCAATTTAAAATCTATCAAATCTAATATGAATTCACAAAATACGTATCAAAGTTGTAATCTTAATTTATAATAATAATAATGCATACCTTGAATTATAGTTTGCTCCTTGATATTTAGAAATGGGCTATTGGATATCTTAACTCAGATATTACGTATCAGCAGCCAAGGCAAGATTTCAAATGTATGAAAATATCTTCACAATTTACCATCAGCATGTAGGTTACTATGACACTGACAAATTATAAAGCAAAGAATAGGAGAACAAAATTTCTTGAGGTCATTACTTTGTGCCTTGAGATTATTTAGTTACAATTTTTTTTTTTTAAATGATAC
>JAODPA010065182.1:0-11018 GCA_025585075.1 Nepenthes mirabilis | reverse complement strand
CAGGTTAAATTCTGAGGATTGTATTTAGTTTTGATGAACATTGTGTAGGCAGGTCCTTGTTGGGTCCCGGGTAGAATTGGTCCGTCACAAATGGTATCAAAGAAAGAGATACCTTAGGCTTGATTTGTATCTTGTATGGAAGCTTAGGATAGGATAAGTTGGATCGGATAGTCCTAGTTATCCTAATTAGTGTCTTAAATGAGTTAAGTTAATTAACTTTGGGTTGGACTAAGTTGGATTAGATAGTCCTAGTTATCTTAGAGTTAAATTGTGAACTGACCCGAATCGTTCTTATTTTAGAGAGAATATTAGCATTGGCACGTAGACGAAGAACTACACATGGTGGTGGCCAACCGTAGGATCGAGAGGCAGAGTACTTAAATCTACTTAGGAGGATTGCAGATATTATGGAGACTATGGGGCAGCGGAACCTAGCTCCAGTTCTAGTTCCGGCTCCTGTTCAAGCTCATGAAAATCTCAGGGCGACAGCTTATGATCATTTCACCAATGAATATGTGCTTAAGTTTTTGGGAGAGCCAGATTCACTAAAAGTGAAAAGTTTGATTCAGAGGATCAATAAGGAATTTTCAGTCTTTTGATATCCCGAAGGAGATAAAGCATTATGTGCTTCTCATCGGTTGGAAGGCGAGGTCGATCATTGGTGGGCAATGAAGAAGAGAGCTTTAAGAGTGCCCGAAGACGAAATTTTTCGAGATATGTTTAAGGAGGAGTTTGTGGACAAATATTATCCCGATAGTCTTTGGGAATAGGAGGAAGAGTTTATTCGGTTAAGGTAGGAGGATCATATGGTGACAGAGTATGACACAAAATTTACTGAGTTGTCATGTTATACACCTTATATGGTGGATGAGGAAGTGAGGAAGGTAAGGAGATTTCAGCAGGATTTGAGGTGTGAAATTAAAAAGTAATTGTCGATATTAAAATTATGGACCTACGGAGAGGTATTAGATCGAGCGTTGATATTCAAGAAGGAGCTTAGGGATGATGAATAATTTAAGAAAAGGTCAGCAAATAGAGGGGAATCGAGGGCAAGCTCAATTTTGGGAATGGAAAAATCTGCTAAGAAAGCTAAGTTGACGGATAAAGAAAAGGATAGTGTCAAAATTTAGATAGTGCCAAGTCCACAGGTAGTAGCACCCGCCTGCTCCTATTGAGGAAAATCGTATCGAGGAAAGCTCTACCATAAATCAATGGGAGCCTATTTCAAATGTGGTCAACAAGGCCATTTCATCAAGGGTTGTCCCAATTCTAAGAAGTTGATGGCCTAGAAGTCTACAGTTTTAGGCAAGGCGTTTGCAGTTAAGGTATAGAATTAAGAGGAAAAACCAAATGTGGTGGAAGATAAAGTTTTTAACTTTGGGATGATTTAGCTTATGTATTCTATTTTTAATTTGGAGTCTATGTTTCCAATTATGTTTCCTAAGTTTATTTGTTTATTTGAGGACCTAGACCTTGTACTAGTTGCATCGATGTTTATGACATTTTCTTGAGTCTAGCTGAATCCTGTAAGTTATCCATTAAATGTTTGTCAAGGATTACAGTGTCCATGAGAAGTTTGGCTTGGAAGCGACTGGTATTCGTCGGAAAGAGATATGTGAGGATAGCTTTCAAGGAATAAAGGGTAAATAATCGACCATGCCATTTGGGTTGATCCCTAAGGGATTAAGTAAATAGTAGTAGAATGTGATACTTTTGAGAAAAATTTAAGATTGTGATTTCCTGCAACGTGTTTGGGTAGTTGCCATTGGGTTAAGTCGGTGAGAAGTCTATGATCAAAATATCTCCAAATCATGAGTCAGTGGTCAAGATCTTTGCTTTGAGGATTAATAGGTATTACTTATAGAAATAATTATCGTCTAGTTGATTCTAAAGGTCTTAGAAGTTGTTTCATAAAGATGAGATGATCATGTGTTAATGCAAGTGGGTAAATTTGCTCAAGGACTATGAAGGTGAATCTTGGTATCTTTCAAAGAAGTGAATATTATTACCGATAATTTGATGTCGGGAATCTTCAAATTTGGTATGTCTTTGATGCTTTATAGGAGATGTGGAAGGGTGAATAGCGAGAAGCTCCTGATATTTGTGTAAATTGGGTGCTTTGCTTTTAGTTTTGGAAGGAAGAGTTGTATCTGAAATATTGAGGTAATAAAATTATGAGATGAGAAGCCCTCGTGGTTCCTTTTCGGGGTTGTTAAGATGGTGGGGCATGGGGTTAGGGTTTCTAACGAACACAATACCTCTCAAAATTTCAAAATCGAACACAAAATAAATATATATGCATAGTCAATACATGGGTATTATAAAATAAATGCTTGGACGGGTATCAAAATAAAAAATATCAAAAAGGAACAGAACGAAAAGCTCAACAAAAGAAAAAAAAGCATATGGGTGCACTTGCCTCGACCCAATCTACAACTTCCTCAACTAGCTTCAAGCCAAAAATGAACTCGAGAGCTTCGATCTCCTCTTCTGTCTCTTCTCCACGCGCCTTCTCTCTCTCCTCTCTCCCTTTTCTCTCCATGAAATGACAGAAAATAGGACGTGCAACTTTATATAGCCGAATTGGTGCTCTAGTGCGTGTCGGGCACTCTTCGGGTGTCCCTCCCTTAGATTTGACGCTAGAGCGGTGCCTTGAGCTCCCCTTGAGCGCCATACTACTAGAATCGACACTTGAGTGGGACTCGAGCATGGGTCAGGTGCTCGATGAAATGAGGCGTCCGAATTTTGTACCTTAACTGCAAATGCCTTGCCTGAAACTTTAGACTTCTGGGCCATCGACTTCTTAGAATTGGGACAATCCTTAATGAAATGGCCCTGTTGACCACATTTGAAACAGGCTCCCATCGATTTATGATAGAGCTTTCCTGGATGCAATTTTCCGCAATAGGAATAGGTGCGTGCTACTTCCTGTAGACTTGGTACTATCAGAATTTCGACACTATCCTTTTCCTTATCTACCAACTTAGCTTTCTTAGCAGGTCCTTCCGCTCCCAAAATTGAGCTTGCCCATGATTCTCCTTGATTTGCTAACCCTTCCTTAAAATATTCCTCATCCTTAAGCTCTTTCTCGAATATTAGCGCTCAATTTAATACCTCTCCGTATGTCTGTAATTTTAATGTCCATAGTTGCTTTTTAATTTCACACCTCAAACCTTACTGAAATCTCCTTACTTTCCTCACTTCCTCATCCACCATATAAGGTGCATAACGTGACAATTTAGTAAATTTTGTATCATACTCTGCCACCGTATGATTCTCTTTCCTTAACCGAATAAACTCTTTATTCTTCTATTCCCGAAGATTGTCGAAAAAATATTTGTCCGTAAAGGCCTCTTCGAACATGTTCCAAGAAATTTCATCTTCGAGCACTCCTAAAGCTCTCTCTTTATTACCTACCAATGATCAGTCTCGCCTTCCAACCGATGAGAAGCAAATAACACTTTATCTCCTTCAAGACATCAAATGACTAAACATATCTTTTTGAGCCTCCAAATCAAACTTTCTGCTTTCAGTAGATTTACAAAAACTCAGGCACACATTCATTTGTGAAATGATCATAAGCTGTCTCCCCAAGAATTTTTGGAGTTTGAACTGGAGCCGGAACAGGAACTGGAGGTAGGTTCCTCTGCCCCATAGTCTCCATAATATTTGTCATCCTCCCAAGCAGATTTAAGTACTCTACCTCTCAATCTTATAGTTGGCTACCACCACGTGTAGTTTATTTGTCTAGGTGCTATTGTTAATACTCTCTCTGAAATAAAAATAATTTGGGTCAGTTTACAATTCAATTTGGACACTAACTAGGACACCATACACTATGAGATCAAACATAACTAACTAATCCTAACTCAATCCAAGCCTAAATTAATTAACTTAATTAAGAAACTAACTAGGATAATTAGGACTATATCAAACTCATCCTATTCTAAGCTTCTGCACAAGATCTAGATCAATCCTAAGGTATCTCCTTATCTGATACCACCTGTGACAGACCGATTCTACCTGAGACACGGCAAAGACCCACCTATACAATGTCCGTCAAAACTAAATGCAATCATCAAAATGTCAATCTCTGGATACAATGTCGGGATATAGAGAAGCCACTAGGTAACTAAAATCAAATTATAATAATCTATGGAAGCATATAAAATCATCGATATCTAGTGGAAACTAAACTCATTGGAATATCGTTAATAAAATTAAAATACATCCACATATCCATCCAGCATATACATAAGCCTCCATACATATGCACAAAACTACAAAAATCATCCTCTAGGCGTAGCTTAATTACCAAACTCTACTCATCGGGCACAAGTTCGTACTCATCTAAAGGTAAGAAAACAGTAAGAAGTGAGCTGAATGCTTAGTAAGGCATAAATATAATAAAGACAATACATTATACTTTAAAATAAATCAAGGGAATAGGATAAGATCATAATCCAGATTCAAAAATGTAAACATGATCAAATACATTTTTGAAATACATTTAACTTTTATATCTTGTTTATGATTTCCTTTGGATACAATTATTGTATTTAAATTTCTTATTTTATTTTTGAATCCTTTAGTTCTAAAACATGTAAAAACTTTACTCATATTTAGGGATCAAAATTAGTAGGCCTTACCAGCTAACGAAGTAGACATCTAGGAAATGGATTGTATTTACTCTACACAATTGAAAGGCCCTATGCCTCTAATTTTTCTAGAGGGCAAAACGTATAGAATCCGTCACATAAACCCCCATGGTAGGACATTTTTTTTATACCACTATAATATTTTAAGGTATATCAAGGAATACTACTATCTAAAATACAAATTCTTGATCCAATTTTATGATTACTTTACATAGTTCAAATTGGAAACTCTGTACAAGCATATGGATATAGAGAACAGGTGACAGGTAATGGATACGTTTAACAAATAAAGAATACTGACAACGAATAACAAATAACAGATACATATGACAAATACAGGTACTGATGATGGATAAGAAATGTCAAAAACTGATAACAGATAGTGGTACCGACAACAAGTAATAAATTACAGAGTCCCAATTTCTTGTTACAGATTCAAATTTCATAGTCTTGCAGAAACAGGTAAACATTTCATATACTAAGGATATAGATACATAATTCCATATTCATACAAATATAGATACATATTCGGTGTTCTTGTGAACTTATTCGGATACATATTTTTATATTCTTGTGAACTTAAGTCTTCACATGGCTTCAAATACATGCATAAATTAACTTAAAGCTTAGGAAAATTAGAAAATTCTTACCATGAGCCAAACAAAATATTATAGCTTCTGAACTATAAATTCCTTCATAAAAGTTACCCCACATAATTTCCGAAACATACAAAATATTATATATAATGTACATGTAAATAGACATCAAATAATTAAGACAAAAATTTTCACAAAGCTAGGGTTCTAATTTTATAAGCCAAATCATGCATAAACTACAAAATAAACGGGAGAAAATGGTGGGGCATGGGGTTAGGGTTTCCGACGAACACAATACCCCTCAAAACTTCAAAATTGGACACAAAATCAACATATATGTACGCTCAATACATGGGTATCATAAAATACACGCTTAGACGGGTATCGGAACAAAACTATCTAAAAAGAATAGAACGAAAGTGCAACAAAAGAAAAATATATGGGTACACTTGTCTCGACCCGATCTACAACTTACTCAACTAGCTCCAAGCTAGAAACGAACCCGAGAGCTTCGATCTCCTCTTCTCTCTCTTCTCCACTGCACCCTCTTTCTCTCATCTCTTCCTTTTCTCTTCGCAAAATGACAGTAAATAGGACACACAGCTTTAAATATCGAATTAGCGCTCGAGCATGCGTCTTGCGCCCTTCGAGTGTCCCTCCCCTAGATTCGGCACTAGAGTGGTGCCTCAAGTGCCCCTCGAGCACCATGCTAGTGGAATCATCATTCGAGTGGGGCTAGAGAGCAGGTGGGCACGAGTCAGTCCTGCAGCGAGCTAGCTTCGCGTACGTGCCGTCAGGGACCCGTTTCGACCATTCTAATCCAATTTTTCATATTATTGGAACCTAATTTTGATTATATTATCTTAATAAATCATGATAATCATAATTTAAAACTCAAATCTTATTTACGAATTAACATTTCAAGGTTTACAGTGCCGATTTTTGATTTTTTCAATTTTGGGTCTTTGGACTTTTCAATCCAATTTCTCCAATATCCTTTGACCTCGATTCATCTATATTGACTCAGTTACTCATATTTATTATGTTTTAAAAATTGGTACCTTACACCATCGGAACCTATCTCATAAGTCCGTCGACCTCAGAATTTGAAAGGATATGAGTGGAGGGGTCTACTTCCCAAAGGAGGTTTGACTCACTACTGGAGCACTAAGCCAAAGCCCAAGGGAAGAATCATACCGCTCCTATGGCATCGTATGACTTGTAGCCCACAGACAAACCTCCCACTACACCCGACGGCCGTGGGCTGGTAGTCACCCAGATCCACATCCTTGTTTAAACTGGTTGGAGGTGAAGATCATCATTGACGTCTTGAGGATTGCATCCTCCCCTTGGATGGAGGAGACGCGACCGTACAAGCTTGAGGGTGATGTCAACAAAGACTCCACAAACCTGTGAAGCTTGCCATTCACAATGGAAATTCAATCTCAGACAGTCACTAGCAAGCTCTGAATACCGCCCATGGAGCCATATAGTGAGAGCTCCATCCCTATCAACCACCTGAACCACTTTCATGCCCTACTAGTCTGCTAGGGCCTAAACAAAGCTGCTGTGTGCCTGAGCTTCTCCATAGCCCTTTGGAGAGATGCTTGGGTTGAGTTCTATCACCTCCATCAAGTCTCCGTCCGAACGTTTCAGGAGCTCAGTGCCAGTTTTGTGTCACTATTCACTACCAGTCAGAAGAAGAGGAAGGGAAATTACGCCGGAATCTGGGATCATAATAGGCAACCAAGGAAGGCACCAAGTGCCTGTAAGGTGCCTAGATTCTCAAATTGGAACCCCCTAAGTGACTCCTGGACCAACATCTTCAGAAGGATCTAGGATGAGAAGTTCTTGAAATGGCCAAAGCCCATCTAGAATCTGAATGAGGGAGGTCAGTCGAAGTATTGCTGATACTATTGTTCCCCGAGCCATGACACCGATGACTACCAGACACTATGAAACAAAATCGAGAGTCTAATAAAGAAGGGGCACCTCGTTGAGTTCTTGTAGAGCCCGGGGTAGGCCCCTAGCTGACTAGGGTGAAGACGATGTGACAGACTACATCTTCATTTCTATCATTAACTATTATCATAATTAATTAATGAGACACACATATATATAAAGATACACATGATCTATACAATTTCCACGCCATCAACAGCTCTAACATTGTACTATAGAAGTACGATGTCGGATCTTGTTGAAGAAAGATGCCTGCTAAAAATTATCCATTAAAAGTAACTCCACAATATCTTATAGAAGTATACATAATATCCATTGTAATCTGAGAAAGCGTTACTACACTAATTTCATCAAAATTTAATACATCATTTTATACTTTCAAAGTTTTACGTATATTTAGAACATCAAAATCAAAACAACAAAATCCTTCTTCCTAAGCATGAGAAATGAAACTCTCAATCTTCATTTCTCTTCATCTGGTATCAGCTCGTGTGAATCATCTGAAGGTTAGTAAAAATAGTAAAGAAGTAAGCCAAATGCTTAGTAAGGGATCACATATAGCAATAATATGCACATTTTACTAAAAATATATCATCGAAGGGAATAGGAGTCATAATACAGATATAAGCATAAAACATAGGTAGAAAACATTAACACTATACATTTAACCTTCTTATTCTTATTCTTATTGTTTTACTGTAATAATCATCAAATACATAGGAAACTTAATTATCTTTAGGGACCATAGTTAGTGGGCCTTACTAGCTAATGGAGTAAATAATTGTGAAAAAGATTGTGTATGTTCCCACACAATTTAAGGTCATGATATCCTATTCAACACTCGGACATAGGCGGTACAACCTATAATCGGGTAGATGGGGTGAGAAATCCACTTTTATATCACCCATGGTTACAATGGGGCCGTCTTCAATTTACCACTACAATATCCTAAACATGTTAGGGAATATTACCCTATGAATATTTCTTCGGTCCAATTTCTTACTTTCTTAACTTAGAAAAAATTATACACTTTATTTCTTAGTTCTTAGTTCTCACCCTTTTAGAGAGCAGTTCATATTTTCTTTAACAGAATTGCAGTGTCTGTTCTTTTTTTTCATAATGTCAGATACAATTTTATCATGTCAACTTTAATAATAAGAAATTTGGATAGTAAATTTTGCAGAAGAAATTTATAATTTGTTTTACAAATTTAATAAATATGTGTCACACAATTGAATATGTAGTATAGTTTTATCATATTCAAATAGTATATAATATCTTAAAATTCACAACTATGAAGCACAAACATGTAAAAATTAATTTTGTATCTCTAAACATGAAAATTTCAAAATAAACTAAATAATTATGATACAGATAATTAATCAGCAGTTCTCGATAATTTCTTGGTAAAATAATAGCAGACTGATAAATATGTAATTTCTTCATACTTGTAGTTCGAAATCTTAACTTGGATGAGTATTAGACCAACAATACTTGAAAAAAATGAGAATAAGTCACAATAACCGAAAGAGGGAGCTAAAAATGAATTTGCCTTCGCCTGATATACCGAAATTCTTACTTCAAATATTCTGAAGTTAACTTTTCAGAGCTTTCTCCCCTCTTCTCTCTCTTTTCCCTTCTCTCTTAGCCCTCCTCTCTCTATTTTCTTCTTTCTCTCTCTATAACTGCTTGAAATGTGGTGAAAACAAATCCTCGCTAACTTTTATAATAAACCCACGCTCAAGAGCGGGTTGGGCATTGGGCGAGCATAGATGTGAGATCCTGATGCCGAAATATAATAATTATGAAATAATTATGTAGATGAAAATCATATTTGGGTCAATTTTGGTGATGGCTTCATTAATGAATTCTTAGAATTAATATGGTGTATGAACCCTATTTGAGGATCGTATCATGGTTTATGAAAGATGGTTAGCTGTGTGCTCAATTATGAAGGAATGTAAGTTTGATTAAGGAGAAGTGTTATTTTGGGCATGTGGTTTCCCCGATAGCATGAGTGTGATTTCTTAGGGTTTGGAACGATGGTTAATTTGGGAAAGATTAATTGATGACTCAAAGGTGTGTCACTTTCTTAGGTCTAGCTGAACCCGAAAAGATAATAGGATAAGTATTTCTCAAGGATTGTAGCCCCATGAGGCGTTTGGTTTGGAAACGATTAGTATCCATCGGAATAAGTCATGCGATGGTAGTTTTCGAGGGATTAGTTGTCGACCTTATTGTTTAGATTGACCCCTGATAGGTCTAGTAAGTTACAGTAGAATGTGATCCTTTTGAGGAAGCTCTAGGATTGTGTTTCTTATGACTTGTAGGGGTGGTTGCCCTTAGCTAAGAGGATATAAAGCCTATGATCTAAATTACCCTACCCATAGTTTGGGGTTAGCCATTAAGGTCCTTATTTTGAGGATTTAGAGGTTTGCTTATGGAGATAGTTATATCCAATGATTTTCAAGGTTCGAGGAGTAGTGTCATCAAGAAGAAAGGATCGTTCGATGTGCTAATGGGTTAATTTGCTTAAGGATTAGAAAGGGTATTTTGGTGTCCTTCAAGAAAGGTGAATATTATTGCAGATAAATGGTTATTGAGAATCTTTGGATTGGAAATTGTCTCGGTGCATCATAGGAGATGTTATAGGGTGAATCTTGAGTAGCTCCCAATATCTAAGCAAAAGAGGGTACTCTGCCTTTGGTTTTAGGAAGGGAGTGGCCTCCTAAGTAGTGAAGTCATGAAATCATGAGATGAGAAGCCCTCACCATCTCAATTTTAAGGATGTTAGGGCAGCAAGAATTATGATACTATTTGGGTAATTGTCGATTTGGCTGGCAAGGACTGCTCACTTGTCATATATTTGGACGATACGATCGAAATGTATAAGTTGGCTCATTGATATGCCAACAAAACGATAAGTTTGGTAAGTATCCAATTTCGAGGTTTTTGGGTGATTGTTCAATTGTGTTTCCAAGGTTAATTGTAATATAAGGATTTTGGGATTTGCCTTAATCGTATCGATGTCCTTAGGACTTTCCTTAAGTTTATAACTGCAAAGTAACCTAGGTGTCTGATATAAATCAATAGACACGAGTTGCAAGAGGATTCTTAGTATCCTAATAAATAATTAATTAGAGTAGCGTAGTAGAAACATGTGGGCCTTTGGATAAGAAATTTCGAAATAGGGTTAAGGTTCCAAGTAGAAGATCATTCTTGAGACTTAGGAGGTATCGTGGTGAGAGCCTATTGGTTCATTTTAGATTTTGTATTAAGTCGAAAAGATAGTCAATAATTAGGCTTATCTTTAAATTTGGGGAGATTATTATAAAGTCTCCCTTATACCGATAATTGAGAAAGTAGGTTTATGATCGAGTTTAGCCATCGTAGGAGATTAGGGATTGTCTTATAATAAGGTTTCAATCTCGATTTTAGATAAAAGATATTAGACGTTGAGGATCAGAATGATTCGAATGATTAAGGTTTACTAAAAATAACCGTTTCTCTAAGAAAGTGATTTGGGAGTACAGATGCGAAATCTGGAAGGACTATCCCCCGATTATTAAGTTTTGAGGTTCGTTAAATTTTAAAGATGAAATTTTTATAAGTAGAGGAGAATGTAATATTTTAAAATTTTATCCAATTTAATTGGAATTATTTACTATTATTTTGGGTAATTTGGGTGGGATAAAAACTAATTAAATATTATAAAATTTTGGAGGATGTTTGGACATTGTTAGGTTAGAGCCCAATGTGCACCCGAATATCGAATTAAATTTTGAGATTTAAAGAAATAGGA